>CM053275.1:84421794-84455986 GCA_028583415.1 Protea cynaroides
AAATATTTATGTCTCCATTGAAAACAGAATAATTTGCTATTAAATTAATGATATCATTTTAGTTCTCAGTTCATGTTATTATAAGACTTCCGCTATTGTGTATTTACTCTGATTATGATTATGGATGTGTGTAAGTTTAGATAACGTGGGGATAGCCTATTTGAGATCCTGGTTGAACCGTTGGTTTATTAACGGTTCATCACACCATTCTGGTTAGACCAAAATTGGGGTGTGACATGACATGTGAAATGCAAAATACACGCATACAAGCATAGAAACATTCATGGCATTAGACTCAAAAATAGTTTATTATTAGCCAATTAGTTTAGGTCTTGTTCCCTCACCTTTGATTGATAGCAGATCCTCGTTTAAGCTTTATGAATCACTTTTAAATCACTTGAAAACCTAATCAAGTTGATAGATTTTAATTAGAATTAATTTCCATAAGTTTAGACTAACAGAAGCTGAGGGGTCGCAGGTGGGGTAGCACCTGGGGTAGCAATTTCTCTGACCCCAGGGTGTAGGGTCGCAGGTAGGGTCACACCTGGGGTCTCAGTTTCTATGACCCCAGGGTGTAGGGTCACAGGTAGGGTCGAATATACTGTGACCCTACGTGCGACCACACCCTCCCTGGAACTTCCCGAGGGCATGTGGTCGAACATGTGGGTCTCGTAGGGTTGAATATCATGCGACCCTACGTGCGGCCACACGTGTCAGGGTCGACCTTTCACTCTTAAGTCCATTCCTTCATGTTTGAATCTTTTGGCTTATGTTCATAGTCCTTCCTATGATTGTTTTATGGCTCAAAATCATAATTTTATTCACCTTCCATTGTCCACAATGACTTCCTCCATGGATTCTCTTGGAATTTGTCCATGGATGGATGATTTGGGTTTCTCCTAATCCTATCTTCTTCATGAACTATTCTAGGGTCTCAAAATAACATAGGAAATAGGTTCATACCTTAGGCTTGCTGAGATTCAGAGTTTTCTCTAAGCTTTCCTCTTCCTGGTCTTCTTCTTAGACTTTCCTTCTCTTCCTTCTCTTCTCTTTCTCTCACTTTCAATTAGGGTTCTAAAGGAGTGAAAGAGGCTGAGGGACGTCCTATTTATAGAGGAAAACCCTCCATAATAAGCCCCAATGAGTTTAGAAGACCCCCTTCGAATTAGGAAGGTTTCCTAATTTCTGGTTTCTGGCTGTTTTCGTAGGGTCGCAGGTAGGGTCACAAAATCTGTGACCCTACGTTTTTAAAATGTGCGACCCCACGACCAAAAAGCCATGGGTTGGACTCTTTTGAGGTGGGGTCGATCACACCTGTTTAGGCATGCGACCACACACTCATTTTTTACTATTTTTGAGTTAAATTTCATACTTGGTCTTGTGGTTTCTTCACGCACTTGGTCCACTTGGCTCGACCATAGTAGGTAGACCTGATACAAGGTGGTAAGACCGCTTAGTTCGATACAGGTCTTACAACTTCAATTGATGACAGTACCTACATAGACAAAACCCTGAAAGATGAAGATACCGAGCAAAAGAATAAAAGGCAAAAGCCAAAACCATCACCAACCTGGACTCTGTTTGTAGACAGATCTTCAAGAGACCAGTACTCGGGGGCCGGGGTCATTTTGATCAGTCCATAAAACTTTAGAGAGCAAGTCACTTTACAATTCGAGTTCCACGTGACCAACAACTCGACTGAATATGAAGCATTATTAGTAGGACTTAGGTTAGCGCGATTCCTTATGGTTTGAAAGCTAGACATCTACAACGACTCACAGGTTGTAGTGAGGCAAATCAATGGAGAATATGAGGTAAAACAGCCGCACATGCTGGAATACTTGAGCAAGGTAAAATCAGAGCTTGTCCAATTTGAAGCATATCAAATCAGCAACGTGAACTGAGAGAACAACACAGAAGTCGATGCCTTGTAGCGACTTATGGTCGAAGATTTGTCTAGCATTAACTCATCAGTATATATAAACGCATTGAAAAAGCCAAGTGTCAATGACATAGTAGAGGTCCAACAGGTCAGTTGCGAGGCAACGTGGATCGACCCAATTAAAACCTACATCGAGACCAGCAAACTACCAGAAGTCCTACTAAAATGATACAGGGTTCAGGCGAAGTTCTGAGTATATAGTGTCCTTGATGGGAAGCTGTACAAAAAGTCTTTCACACGCCCTTTTCTGCTATGCCTCACACCCACCGAAGTTAAAGAAGTAATATAGGAGGTACACGTTGGGATATGAGGCATCCATCTCGCAGGCCATACCCTATGCCAGTGACTTTTACGACAAAGGTACTACTGGCTAACCATGTTCGTGGACTACATAAATTTTGCTTCTAAATGCAAAACTTGCCAAAAACATGTCACAGTCAGCCATCTGCCTGCGAATGAACTATAACCTATCATAAGTCCACTACCTTCCGCCATGTGGGGAATCGACATCGTCGGCCCCATGCTTGGGAAAAAAGGGGCTAAGAAATTCCTCATCGTGGCAATTGACTACTTTTCAAAATGGGCCGAAGCAGAAGCTGTGAGGACCACCGTTGCAGTAAAAATCGAGACCTTCACAAGGTAGAACATAATCTATCGATACGGAAACCCGCAAGTCATCGTTACTGACAATGGACCACCGTTTGACAACCAGCAATATCAAAACTTCCTCAAAGGGTTCAACATCCAATAGTGTTTTACTTCAATATACCACCCAGAAGCTGTAGGTTAAGCCAAAGCCACCAATAAGACAATTTCTCATGGGATAGCCCAACGACTTGGTCTGGCTAAGGGAAATTGGGGTGATGAGTTGCCAAGCATACTTTGGTCCGACAAAACCACAAGCCGAACCCCAACCAGAGAGACTCCCTTCATGCTGGTCTATGGAGCAAAGGCAGTCATACTTGTTGAGGCATCCCATCCCAACATTCGGATCACCAACTATGATGAAATGCTCAATGATCAAGGCCTCATGTAAGACCCGTGTCAAACTAACCCGGTCTTACCACCTTGAACCAGGTTTACCCATCATGGTCGAGTCAAATGGACCAAGGGCATGAAGGAGATCGAGATCCCAGGTATAAAATCGACCCAAAAACACTTAATTTTAGGGGAGGGTCGCACAACCAGCTAAGCAGGGTCGGACCTCCCAAAACAGAAAGTCAGACCCTCAGTTTTGAAGGGAGGGTCGGACAGCTTAAGACCCTAGGGTCGACGGGATCATCGACCCTCCCATCGACCCTCGGTTTCTGACGAAATTGAAATTAGGAAATTTCCTAATTTTCGGTTGGGATTCTTTTCAAATCTCAATGGGATTATTATAGGACATTCCTAGTCTATTTAAAGGACATCCCTAAGCCACATTCACTCCTTTCACAACCCTAATTGAATTGAGAGAAAGAGAGAAGAAGGAAAAGAGGAAGAAAGGAGGCTAGGAAGAAGGCTTAGCAAAAAGGAGAAGAATTTGCAGAGAAAAGTAATCTTCTCAGGTATGGATACTAATTCCATAAGTTTCTGCAGACCTTAGGTTAGATATGGTTGAGTGTAGGATTTCGGAGAAACCCAAACGATCCATCCATGGTTAGGTTTTCATGAGAAACCATAGGAGGATGCATGAAAACTAATTAGATGGATTATACATGGTTCTAGACCATGGAATGACTGTTGAATGAATGTAGGAAGCAAGCCATAGGACCCCAAACACGAAGAATGGATTAAAATTGGAAATTGGACCAGAGTGCACCAAGGGTCGCACCGAGGGTCGATAGACCATCCGACCCTAGGTGTTTCTGACCATCGACCCTCAGCATTCGGGAAGTTCAGAATGGAAGGAGGGTCGATAGACCCATCGACCCTAGCATCGACCCTAGCATCGACCCTCAGTTGACAGAATGGTTTTAAATTCTGAATAAATTCTAATTAAATTTTATCGGCTTTGTTAGGTCTTCTAGCAATCTAATAACATTGTAACGGTGATTTTAAAGCTTGGGAAATATCTATTAGCAAGCTAAGGTGAGGAACCTTAACCCCAAACTAAATTGGTTAATAATAAACTGTTTTATATTTCTTGAGTCCTATGCCATGTTTGATTCTATGCGAATATGTTTGTAATGTGCATACAGCATGCCATCCAATATTTCTACTACTTGTTCATGCATATTTACTTTATTGTTTATAACATGATGATGATGATGATGATAGGAATAGGCATGTGCTTGTATGTGTGTGGTTGATGTGCTTGATGCGAGCGAGTATCAGGGGAGGTGTGATGAGAACGTCAATAAACGTTAACCTTTGGCGGGTCTCAGCACTTTAGCTCTATCTCTAACTCAAGTCTTGTGCATTGGCATCGTCGTATCGTCATTACCTTAGCAGAACTATTATGTCATAGAGTATCAGGGGAGGTGGTCTCGGTCCTTGTAGTTTCTGACTCTACCGGGGGTCCTTAGCTCTATCTCTATGGATGTTCTGAGGGATGCTAGGGTGAGGCCTTGGATACACTGTTTGGCATTAGGATTGGTTAGCAGCGAGCCCAGTTTGCAAGCCCTCGCTAACAGGGGCTTACGTGTTGGTATAGCATTATATAGCAATAAACGTTAACCTTTGTTGTATAATGTTATGGTAGGGTGGATGGGGACGACGATAAACGTTAACCTTCGGGCGGGCTTCCACACCCTGTGTATAGAGGCGGTGTCAATAAACGTTAACCTTTGACCACCCAATCTTTCTATTGCACATTGCAAACTATAAACCAAGACCAAAGATATAAATTGATTTTTCTTTGCATGCATATAAAATGTTGCATTGTTTTGGCTACTCACTGAGCCGTGTTGTGTGCTCACCCCTCGACGTCGAATATTTTTAGTTGATGATGCAGGTTATACAGTCGAAGATTATATGAAAGCGTCAGCGTATGGAAATATAGCAGCTATGGAAGTTGGAGCTGAAGATGATACACACGACTCCTCTTGCGAGTGCAACTCGTGTGTATTCGATTAGATATTTTTATAGGTTTCTTTATTGGATTATAAGACATGTATTTGGTACTTAATTATTTATGTCTCAGTTTGAACACTGAATAATTTGCTATTATTTATGAATACCATTTTAGTTCTCAGTTCATTTATTTATAAGACTTCCGCTATTGTGTATTTACTCTGATTATGATGGTGAGTATATGAAGGTTCAGGTAACGCGGGGATAGCCTATTTGAGATCCTGGTTGAACCGTTGGTTATTTAGCGGTTCATCACACCATTCTGAAATGTGCGGAATTGGGGTGTGACACCTCAGGACCAATCTGGACCTGATTGAAGAAACTCGTGACAAAGTGCGTTTGAAGATATTGGACTACCAGCAATCAGTCGCCAGATATTATAACTCTCAAGTAAGGATCCAGAACTTTAAGGTTGGCAACCTGGTGCTCCGCCGCACAACAGTGTCAAAGCCTAAACAACAAGGCAAACTGATGCCAACCAGAAAAGGACCATATAGAATAATCCATGTGACATGGCCAGACACGTACTATCTCAAAACTATGAAGGAAAAGTACATAGAGAAGCCCTGGCACTCTATGAACTTTCAAAAATTTTACCAATAGTGTAATTGTCACACCCCAATTCCACCCCAATTCTGGACTAACCAGTGGTGTGATGAACCGTTAATAAACCAACGGTTCAACCAAGATCTCGTATAGGTCGTGTCCGTCCAATTAAACCAGATATATTCCATAAGCATAATCAGAGTAAATAAATTATAACGAAAGTTTTCATTACTAATGAACTGTGTATCTAACAATGATAATAATAGTAAATCTAATTATTCCCAAGTAACTCAAGACATAAAATAAAATAATTAATTATATGTCTGATAATCAAAATAACTAAACTAATCAAAGATACATTGATTGCACTCGCATGACAAATCATGCGCTTCCTCCATAGCTTCTATGTCCATGGCCGCTACGTGTCCATACATCGGCGCGTTTATAAAATCTTCAACAGTAGGACCAGCATCAACAACTAAAAATATTCGACGTTGAAAGGGTGAGCACACATAACGGCTCAATGAACAAACAAAACAATACACAAACATATGCATCCATTCAATTCATATCTTTGGTCTGATTTTTAAGTTTGTGATGTGCTATAGAAAGGTTTGGTGGCCCCCGCAGCTCTATACATGAGTGTGTGAATCTGTCCAATGGATCAAATATCATTGCCATCCCACATGCACCCACTATAGAATAGAGATAGAGCTAAAGTGTTTGGATCACACACCGCCAATACTTCTCCTAATGCCTTATCCATACCAACACATAAGCCCCTATTGGCGAGGACTTACAAACTGGGCTCGCAACTAACCAATCCTAATGTCATCCAATGTATTCAAGGCCTCACCCAGCATCCCTCAATACATCTAGGGATAGAACTAAGGCCCCCCAACAGAGTCAAAGACCACACGGTCCGAGACCAACTCCCCTGATGCCCTACGACGTAATAATTCTGCTAAGGTAATAGCGATACGACGATGTCAATGGACAAGAATTGAGTAGAGATAGAGCTAGAGTGTGGTGACCAAGCTGAACCACAATGTCATATCCTCCCCGTGATACTCCACTCGCATCCAACACACTAACCACACATACACATTCATAAACCTATTCCTAGCATCATCATCATCATCATGTTATAAATAAATTAAAATAAATGTACATGAGCAGTAATAACAGAAATATTGGATGACATGTGAGATGCACATTATAAGTAAACAAGCATAGAATCAATCATTACATTGGACTCAATAATATAAAACAACTTGTTATTAGCCAACTAGTTTAGGTCTTGTTCCCTCACTTTTAACGATGTTCGATCCTCTCCAAGCTTTGTAAATCACTTTTGAGCCACTTGAAAACCTAAGAATTTTAGGGATTCTAAGTTAGGGTTCAAGTTCATCAATTACAGTAGTCGTAAGTTTAATCTGAAATCAAACAGCCTTCCACAAGTTGTGTGGTCGCAGGTGTGGCTGCACATGTGGTCTTAATTTTTGTGACCACAGGGTGTGTGGTCGATACATGTGGTTGCATATCATGCGACCACACATGCGACCATACCCTCTCTAGGATCTTCCCGAGAGCGTGTGGTCGATCATGTGTGCCTTGTGTGGTCTACCATAGCTGCGACCAAACGAGTTTTGGTCGACTTTTACTTTCAGTCCAATCCCTTCATGATTTGATTCATTGGCTAATCATTAGGGTCCTTCCTATGATTTGATCTATGGCTTTAATTTCATACTTTTACACAATTCTCTATCCTAACCTATTTTCTATGGATTTCTCTTGAGTTTTTATCCATGGGTCTCATGGTTGAGATCTTACCTTGATTCAACATCTCAATTATGATGGAGGATTCTATTCCAGATGTTCTACTACTATAGAGAATGGTTCCATACCTTAAGCTTGTTAGGGAACCAGAGCCTTCTCTGCAACACTTCCTCCTAGCCTACCTCTTCAAATCTCCTTCACTTTCTCCTTCTCTCTTTCTTTCTTTCAATTTGGGTTCTAAAAGATAGGGGAAACTATGGGATGTCCTTAATATAGAGAAAAACTCTCCATATGAGGTCCCAATCTAACTAGGAAAGAGATCCCATAGTTTTGAAAAGTTTCCAAAACTCAGAGTCGGTCATACCATCATGTGGTAGCAGAATCCATCGACCACATGTCCCAAATATGTAACCACACGTCTCAGAATGGAGTGGTCTTATTTTTCTTAAGTGTGGTCGACCATACCTACTTAGGTATGCTACCACACACACCTAATTAGTTGATTTTGGTTCGATTTAAGTACCTAGCCTTGTGGTTCCTTCACGCACTTGGTCCGCTTGGTCTGACCAAAATACAAAGACCTGATACGACATGGTAAGACCGAGTTAGTAGAGTGCGGGTCTTATAGTAATAGACTCTGCTCATTTTAATAAAGTGTCTTTACATTACCAATCTTTCTGCCTAACATGATTTACTATAACTTTTCGATATAACTAGAACCTATGTCGCTTTAGGGGGATACTAAGGTTAAAGTCCCTGCTAACTAACCCCATGCAACATACACTGCAACTTGACTCCCTTCAGGACCTCTCAACAACCTGAGTGCCTGCATAAATGGTTTGCATCTCATTACCCAAGGGCACCTTTATGTAGAACCTATTGCACGATTCATCGTAACTTGTTATGAACTCACTAAAAAGGGTCATGTCCCCAAGTTCATACATTATGCAAAAAGACAATAACAAGTTCTTACACCACAACTCAACACCATGTTGTTTCTTTATTATTCATAGATAAAATTAAAGTGGAAAAGTTCTCGATAAGTGCGCACACTCCCACTGTCAAGAACTCAGGGGCACAATACCATACAGTTAATCACTTAAAAACATCTACTTAGAGTGGCTCCACGTCAACTTGGGCGGGGGCTCTCTCAACATCTCAATACTATCGAGCAATTTCTTAGCCTCTAACACCATCTCATATCTGGCACTTGCGCATTGCTGCGACATGCTCTGATAAATCGCATCAAAACACAGGTATGGGGTCCGATAGTACACGTCTTTACTCCGCTTGTAGCCCAACAACTCGACGATCTTTTCCTCGGCCGTGGTAAGCTTCTCGGCTAGACGATTCAGTCTCATTTCTGTAGTAACTCGCAAATGATGGTCTTCATCACTCTTCTTTCACCACTAGACCACCTCTTTCCTTAGTTGAACAAGCTCGCGATAATCCATCGAATGCAGCTTGAGAGCGGTGATACTCTAACCCTCTGCTTTAGCAGTCCTCTCCTCTCATTTGCACAACAATCTCTACCAACTCCTCTCTTGCCGTCTCCAATGCTCATTCAATGCATCGGTCACTTGATCATACACATAAGTGAAATTGAGCCTGTTGATGTGGAGCTAGTTGAGTTCCGCTTCCATCTTTGATACTCATGCGACAAGTCTATCTCGCTCAGTCGAAAGGTTACGAATCCGTGTCTAGAGAACATGCGTAGGAGTTGGAAGAGCTCGTGCCCACAGCAACTTTGGAGAAGAAAGCCCTTTCCCACAATACACCTAATCAAAGCAAGGCATAGATTGTCACTAAGTTGCAAGTACAAGAAAAGAAAAACATTAAAGGACACAGTTAAGAGGGAAAGTCAAGGCACAAATATATTTATAAAGTGTCGAGTTTAGTACAAAAGGAAATGAAACACTGACGCATTACATTGGAACCTTACATACATAAAAAAGAGAGAAAAGGGGTCTTCAAGGATTTTTCTTCTCCACCTTGATTGCCATCTCGGTTGATTGTTCTGCTCTTGGGGCATTTGAGTCAGGCTACTCAAAGGAAGAAGTAGGTGCCTCAGGAAGGATCGCGAGTATGGGAGACACATCCCTGACTGGAGAACCATCTCACGGACCACCCTATCGATCTCCCACGACTTTAATACCAGGCTCTCCTAAGGCAACTTCCTTCTGGGCACCCCCTTCTTCCTCGTCATCACCTTCTTCCTCCTCATCAACCTGTGCCTCAGTATCTCCAATAGCCTACTTCTGAGGGTTTAGCCCATTTATCGGGAGGGGGTAGGTGGAGAAGTCTACCTCCAGTTGAAGCTTCTCGAGGACGAATCTGGCTAGACTCCATGCCCCGTCGATGAAGTGTTGAGCACTTCATCAAAGTCTAAGGTTCTTCATCATGGGATCTTCGTGACATATACTTCATGGTCTTGCGATTTCTTGAAATCGCTCAGAGACTTCTCAACGCGATCAAAGATCCCCTCCTCCATCTCGTCTTTGTCGCATAGGAGATTTTGAACTCGCACTGCTAGGCCACCGCATTTTGTTCTCATCTCCTTCAACTGGGATGCTAGCTTCTCAACCTTGGCCTTCTCCACTTTCAGGGACTCTTCTAGATGTTCCCTATCTACGAGAGCCTTGTCCTTCTCCGCCTGAAGACTCTCCTCTAGATGCTCTTTTTCGGCGCGATTTCAAACTCATAGGGTGTCCATCTCCCGCTTCAGGATGTCTCGCTCTGCCGTCAAGTTTTCATTTTCCTCGGAAAAGATGAGTTTGGCCTCGATGGCGCTATCCTTGGTCTTCTCTGTAGAGTGAGCACGCTCCAAAGCGCTATTCTTCTCTAGCTCCAGACGACGGACATCACCGCTGACATTATCCTTGCCTTACCTCAATGCGTTGAGGGCTTGGGCGCTCTGTAAAAGCACAACACATTAGAGGTTTGTATGCCTATGCTGTGGGCGAAACCGAGATAAAACCAAAAAATAGCTACGACTTACTCGAACGATGTAGATCTCCAAAATGCGATAGAGCTCAACTCGCTTGTAGAAGTCCTCGGTTGAGGGGAGATAGATCCCGCTCACCAACTACCTCGCCACCTCTGGGTCCAGCAGGTTAGATTGTTTTCCTATTGACCAGTGTGGCCAATATGCCCCACCTGGGCTAAGGGAAACTCGCTGGGCCTTTCCTCCTAGACAGTAAGTCTCCGAAGGCCCTCTTGAAGGTGAACGCGCTGGCGATTCTCTGATTCGCCTGCTCCCTAGCATTGGGATCTCCTCCCTCCTGGTCGGATCCCCGCTGTACAGGGGTAAATCAGGAGGTGTCCCACTTTGGGACTGTCTTTCTTCATATCTCTTCCCCCCAACACTCTAGAGGGCTGGTGCATCGCCAGAGGCGGGACCTCTATTAATTCATCTGGCTCCCTTGGAGCCATCTCGCCCGCAAGGGAAACCTTTTCAGGAGCCTCGCGAGGAAGTTTCAACTGTAAGCTCACATCGACAGACACCTCAGTGGTCCGCCTCACCAATGGGGACTTGCTCACTGTCATCTTGATCACTCGCGCCTTCTTGGTTCCCTTGCTAGTGCCAATGGTGGGCCACTTCTTCTGTCTCTAGCCCAGACCCTAACTCACGAGAGTGTTTGCGATCTCGTCGGCATCCAGCTCTTCTCTTATCATTGCAGAATAAGAGGATATATTAAATATCAGTCACAAGTGAATCAGAACACAATGCAGCGATAAGGGCAAGACCTACAAGAGCTCTCCTCCCCCACATCTTTCGCTGATTCATCCAAAACTACCAAGGGTTCATCATGGGTACCTGGGCATTTTGATGCGACTTATTCTTCATCGCTATCATCAGGGTCGCCCAAGTCCATCTGTGCGAGATTCAAATATATTTCTGCTCTCCCTCTCCTCTACGGTTAAATTTGACGACAGATTCTTCTCGCCAACCTCCAGAAGTCATGACATATTGGCAGGCGACATGGGTTTCCTGTCTCTCCTACTGACAAAGAAAAACTTTGTCTGCCAGTTGTGGATTTTTTTTCTCGTGATTGCTACTTTGGGCGCCCCTGGTCTCTCCCTTTGTTAGTTAAAACACGTATAATACAGCCATACCGTATTATACAGTTTAAAACACGTATTCCTATATTGATCCTAATTGTATGGGAAAAAATGTCTTACGGTTACCATCAGCGTCCTAAAAGCGTATTAAATGGGTACTAATGCGTTTTCATTTTTTTATTAAAAAATGTAAAAAAAAAGATAATAAAAAAAAAAAAGGTTTTTACTATTTTGCAAAAGAAATACTTTTACCCATAAAGCTGTCAAGCGCCCATTAGGGTCCCGGCCCCCCCAACTACCCAAAAAACCAAAAAAAAAAACAACCCCCCCCCGTTTAACCACCCCCCTCCCCTCCCCTTTTATAGATAACTTTTTACACTATTCCCTAGTTCAAAACCGATAATGGGGGGGATGGGATAAAAATTGTAAAGAGAATTTTAAAAATTCCATAACTTTTTTTATTTTTTTTTTTTTTATTTAATTCTTTTTTTTTTTTTTTTTTTGCTATATTTTTTAATTTTTTCTTTTTTCTTTTTTTTTTTTTTTTTTTTTGCCCTTTTTTTTCCTCTTGGTGAACCAATATGGCGGGTTTTTTTTTCCGAATTTTTTTTTTCTCCTCCGCCCCCCCGGGGGGGCGGGGGGGTTTTCCCCAAAGATTTCAGGTCGAATTTTTACCCAAAGATTTGTAATTCTCCACTTATCCCCCCAAAGGGGGGGGGGGGGTTTTTTTGGGTTTGAGGAAAGGGATTTGGTATTTTAAATAAGGAAAAAAAAAATTGCTCAATTCCGGTATCAAATGAGGAAGATACGACCATTTTAGTCGGATGATACATATAAGGGAGGTTTCTGAAATTGTCATAAATAATCCTGGGGGCTTTCATGCAAATTATCATAAGTTAGATTGTTTGAATTTCAAATCATCATATCTTGATCATCCGACATCGGATTCGGATGGTTCCAAGACCATTATTCTTCATTCATGATTTTAAAAGTGGAGAAAAAACAAAAAGAAACCAACTGGACAAAGTGGACGTAAAAAAGCCGGTAAAAGGGGCGAAAGTTGCCCGGCCAACCTAAATTGCAAAATGATCGGCAAAACTTCAAAGCTTCATATCTTTCCCGTTCACTACCACTCGGATTCGGGGATTTCTGTCTCATTATGTTCCATTTTTAGTGCTCTACAAAGTGGACGTAAAATATTTTTGTGGCTTTTGGGGTTTTTTGGGGGGGGTTTTAAAATCTCACTATTCATAAGTTGACCATTTTACTTCCAAATGAGGTGATTCAAGTTCCTATATTCCTCATTTTTAATGTTCTACAAAATGAATGCAAAAATTTGGAAAAGAGGCCATCAAAAAAAAATTCCAATACGGGATAACGGAAGGAATGACCCGTGAAATGACAAGGAGAAGAAACCCCGTTAATTCCAATCGGATCCAAGTCAACTCGGTTCAAACCCAGTTTTGGTCCAACCTAGCTCAACCCATATCAGTTGTCAACCTAAGTCGGTCTCCAACCCATTTCGAATCAGTTCATCTATGTGCACGATATTTATATTATATATATTATATATATTATATATATATATATATATATATATATATATATATATATATATATATATGTATATATATATATATATATGTATGTATATGTATGTATATGTATGTATGTTATTAAATATATGTGTATATATGTATATAATATATATTATTGTATGTAAATGATAATCCAAAAAGATTTTGAGAAGGAAAAGGGGAAGGGGGGGGGGGTGGGAAAGTGAAGGGGGGATTTTGGTTTGGAGATAATCCAAAAGATTTTTGAGAAAAAAAAGGAAAGAGGGGAAAGAAAAACGTGGAAGAGAAGGGGATTTAGGGTTTTGAGATAATCCAAAAGGTTTTGAGGAAGAAAAGGAAAGGGGGAGAGAAAACGTGAAAGAGAAGGGGGATTTAGGGTTTTGAGATAATCCAAAAGATTTTTGAGGAAAAAAAAGGAAAGAGGGGAGAGAAAAACGTGGAAGAGAAGGGGATTTAGGGTTTTGAGATAATCCAAAAGATTTTGAGAAGAAAAGGAAAAAAGGGGAGAGAGAAAAACGTGAAAGAGAAGGGGATTTTGGGTTTTGAGATAATCCAAAAGATCTTGAGAAGAAAAAAGGGGAAGAGAGAGGAATAAAAGAAAAAAAAAGAAAAAAGGGGGAAAAATATTCCCCTTCACGTTTTCTAGAAAGAAAACGTGAAAGAGAGAGAGGAGAAAGAAAGAAAGAAAAAAGGAAAGAAAGAAAAAGGAAAAAAAATATTTTTTAGAAAAAAGGATCTTCTAGAAAATGAGTGAAAAATTATAAATAGGCAAGAGGAGGCTTTTTCCAGAGCAGAGAGAGAGGAAAACGTGGGTGAGAGAGAGAAAGGTGAGTGAGAGAGAGAAAACGTGAGAGAGGAAGAAAGAAAGAGAGAGAAAAAAAGGGAAAAGAAAGAAAAGAGAAGAAGAAAAGAGAGAAAGAAGAAGAGAAAAGAAGCGGAAGAGAGGAAAAGGAGGATTCACATTCAAAGGGGATTGATACAACCCCAATCACCCTTCATCAACGGTTTCGCTCGATTTGAGCCCAAGGTTAGTACTCTAAAAAAATTTAGAGGTCGTTATAATACCCGAATGCCAATTTTGCTTGAAAAAGGCTAATTTTCATGAAATCTCAATCATGAATGCTCTATTACATGCTTGTTAATGTTAGGATGCCTATGTCTAATATTTTTCATGAATGATAATTTGTCTAAGCTATTCAATGATGAGTTTTTTATTGATATACAATGATGTTTGATGTTTTTTGTAAATTTCATAAAGTGATTTTCTGATCTGAAAATTCCAGATTTAGGGTTCAAACTTAGGACGTACATCATATGTATTTTTTCTAAGATTTTGAAGCCCAAAATTTTATGGGAGTCTCTCTGATATGATATAAGACTACCCTAAAAATTTCGTTCCATTTGGAACTGGGGAAATATATTAAACAATTTGTCTTTGACATTGCTATTTTTCTCGGATGTAATGCAATCCTCCATCGGAAAGTCTCTAGACAAAGGCCTTATGGCCATAATCAGAAAATTCACATAACATGAACTTTTTAGACATGAAAGTCTTCTAAACAATGGCACTGGTTTCATATTTTTTCCATTTTTTGTTGAATTGATATCAATTTTTAAGTGCATAAAGCTTTGATTTCAGATCTGTCATGATGTGCTGATTTGCATGATTGAAAAGAGTCATTTTTCACAAAGAAAATATACTGTTTTAACTTGTTTTTCTTAATGAAATTTTAGATCAGATAGTTATCTGCATAGACATATGTCTGTATTTAATTTTCATTAAGAATAGAATTTTATTTGGAATTTATGGTGCAACTGGTCAAAAATCTGGAACAGACCTGACCAGTGTATTTGCCTGTACTTGGGGAATGTTTTCGACCTGCCTATGGTCTCTTTTAGGAATAGCTTCCTTGAGACAAAATGTTGGCCTCTGAGTCTTCTTTCCAGGGATATATTTTAAGAATTTTTTGAGTAAGTACAGTGCCCTATGTGCCCATTTTGGTCCAGCCTGACAAAGCTGTCATCTTGCTGCGTGTTCCATCATGTTTTGATTGATTCTCATAAGCTTTGGTTGTTTCTCACATGCCATATTTGATGCTATGCTATGTTCGGATGCTCCATTACACCGCCATAATTGTATAAATACACTTCCAAAATAAGATGATCACATTGCCATAATTGAAATAATCACATTGCCATGATTGGAATGATATACATGTTTATTGCCATATTTGTCTGCTACACTTGCTCACATGCTATATTAAATGCTTATTGTCACAATTAGGGTAGAAAACCCTAAGATGGAAAGAAAATAACATTTAGGGTAGAAAACCCTAAGATGGAAAGAAAATAATAATTAGGGTAGAAAACCCTAAAATGGAAAGAATGTAACAATTAGGGTAGAAAACCCTAAAAATAGGAATAAAATAATAATTAGGGTATAAAACCTTAAAATGGAAAGAATGTAACAATTAGGGTAGAAAACCCTAAAAATAGAAATAAAATAATAATTAGGGCATAAAACCCTAAAATGGAAAGAAAGTAACATTTAGGGTAGAAAACCCTAAGATGGAAAGAAAATAATAATTAGGGTATAAAACCTTAAAATGGAAATAATGTAACAATTAGGGTAGAAAACCCTAAAAATAGAAATAAAATAATAATTAGGGTATAAAACCCTAAAATGGAAAGAAAGTAACATTTAGGGTAGAAAACCCTAAGATGGAAAGAAAATAACAATTAGGGTATAAAACCCTAAAATGGAAAGAAAATAACAATTAGGGTAGAAAATCCTAAAAAATAGAAAGAAAATAACAATTAGGGTAGAAAACCCTAAAAATGGAAATAAAATTACAATTAGGGTAAAAAACCCTAAAATGGAAAGAAAATAATTAGGGTAGAAAACCCTAAAATGGAAAGAAAATAACAATTAGGGTAGAAAATCCTAAAAAATGGAATGAAAATAGCAATTAGGGTAGAAAACCCTAAAAAAATGGAAATAAAATTACAACTAGGGTAGAAAACCCTAAAATGGAAAGAAAGTAGCAATTAGGGTAGAAAATCCTAAAAAATAGAAATAAAATAATAATTAGGGTAGAAGACCCTAAATATGGAAAGAAATTGCAATTAGGATCTTGCCATGCTTAGAAGATAGCATACTAGATCATGCCATGTAGGCTCTTGCCTTATTTGCAATACATGCCATATTTGAAAGATTTTTAAACAATCTTACTGTATGTGAATTTCTTGTCATAAATGTTTTATGTGCCATATTTAGATAGAATATTCTACTTTTTTGGCAATAACTTATTTTATGCAACACCCTAGTCAAACTGCCATATCTGCACACTTCTAAAAGACAATCTAGGCGTGGGGACGTGCATTTAGGCACCCACATTCTTGGGAAGGGCATAATGGGAATAATAAAGCCTTAATAAAGAAAGAGAATTCTTTGCCAAACCTTCCAAAATTAGAATTCAGAATGAAAAGGGTAATTTAGGACGATTTGCCCCTCGGCAAACCCTAAACCTAGAATAGGTTCTAAACCCTAAACCTAGAATAGGTTCTCAATCATTTTAACCCAAATAGGGTTATCCATCCCGAACTACGCGGATTCTGATTCCTAGGTCAAACCCTAGGATACGTAGGCCATTTGGGAAAAACCCAGATTCGGATCCATAACCTTAGTCCACTTGGACTATCCATAGATCCACTAGGATATTTATCTTAGTCCACTCGGATTATCCATAGATCCACTAGGATATCCAGCCATATCCACCAACCATCCCGAACTACGCGGATTCTGATTCCTAGGGCAAACCCTAGGATACGTAGGCTATTTGGGAGAAACTCAAATTCGGATCCACATCTTAGTCCACTTGGACTATCCATAGATCCACTAGGATATTTATCCAAACCTTAGTCCACTCGGACTATCCATAGATCCACTAGGATATCCCCCATATTTTAACCCAAATAGGGTTATCTACACCTTAGTCCACTTGGACTATCCATAGATCCACTAGGATATTTATCCACATCTTAGTCCACTTGGACTATCCATAAATCCACTAGGACATTATCCATATTTCAACCCAAATAGGGTTATTCTTAGATCCACTAGGACTATCTATCAGTCCACATGGACTATCCAGATCCTAACCCATAGGATTTTTCAACCATTCAAGCATAAATTTCAACTTGAACAAAGAACTTAATCATGCACAAGCATAAACTTTAATCACACCTGAACTACGATGGTGAACCTGATTTTCGGAATAAATCCGTAATACGTAGGCAATCTGATGGATACAGATTCGGTTCAATGATATCAAACCCCTTGGTTTGGTTTGAGTTAGCAAATAGAGTCTAGCATAGGAAAGGTATAGGAGACCGATTTCGATCGGGCGGTTTGGGTGCCTAACCCCTTCCCATAATCGTAACCTGACACTTACCCAATCTCTAATGGACCAGAATTCCAATCTAAGGGTCATGAGTCAATCGAAGTCTTACCTTGGGGTGAGATTTCACATTTCTAAGGTCCTAGACCTAAATCTAGGTGGCGACTTCTAAAGATTTCTATCTTTGTCCTCACACTCTCATCATTATCTATTTAATATTTATTTTTCTTCTTTAAATACTTTTTTTCTCCATCCATTATCCTCTCTTGTTTTTCTTTTTTAATTATTTATTGTTATTTATTTGTGAGATCCATCTCACTATTTAGTTCTTATTTATCATTCCCTAATTTTTGAAAATATATTTCCGTTTTTTTTTGTCGTACCATATTAGTTTTGATCCGTTTAAAACCCGAACTGTTCGTTCTTGTTTTTTTGCCTTTCTCAAAATGTTTGACGCTTTTTTTGACCGTACCGATTTTTATTTTTGCCATTTAAAACCTGTACCGTACTGTTTCGTTTTTTTGTCATTCTCGTTTTAACTAACTATGGTCTCACCTTGAAGAAATACCAGCCAATAGGAGGCTCGCTCTTCGGGTCATCTTTATTCAAGACAAATAAACTCTGGAATAACGACACCGTCATAGGCATTCTGAGTTCCCAGAGCATGGCTACGAACCCTATAACCAAAGTCCAGGAGTTGGCGTGGAGTTGCGTGGGAGCCAAGTCGTAGTACTCTAGGATGTCTTTTTCCTTTCTGGGTATGGGAATTTTGAAACCAGAGTCGAAGTACTCCAGGTATACGAATGTCTCGATAGCATTAGTGGAGCAGATTTTCTCGTCTTCTTTGGGTATTCGGCATTCATACATCTCTAGAAGGCTATCGAGGATTCGCTTGAAATTAGGATCAAACAAGTCGAGCCTGTTTTTGCACCTCGCGGCTATGGTATTCAAGGTCCAAGGGATAAGCGCGGCTTCTCTAGAGGATGATGGGACTCCTAGGTCTTGCTCTATGGCTTTCTTACAGGAACACATTTGGTTCCTACAGGGAAAGTGGTCACTTATACCTACAACCAGGTAGAATGACAATGGGGACCGGCTATCCTAGGAGATCGAACACTTAAACACTCGAACACTCGAACACTCGAAAACTTCCTAGAAAAAGTAAATTACAAATGAAAGGGGGCAGAACTTACTAGTGTCTCGACGGAAATTGAACTGAGAGTATGTAGACAATGAGTATTTGCCTCAATAAAAGTCGATTTGAAAACGAAGTTCTCTACAACTGATGAAGATGGCGAAAGCAACAGAAAAAGGAAATCTTTGAGCTTCTACGGAGTTAGGAGATCAAAACAGCATGGAAGATATTTTGCCAAGTGAAGTAACTTGTCTTGAGGCTATTATGTGCCATCATTGCCCCACGAATCACGATCTCAGCTGACAAGACGTGGGCCTTGAAATGCCTCTCCACATTAAATGGCTGGTTTGAAAAGGCGGAGACATAACTACTCCGTGGTGTTATGGTTTGCGGCTCTATCAGCATCTATTATTTAGTCGACACGTGGCACGCCTCTTGATTTTTTGAATTGAATTTTTGGCACTTTATATTTCATGAGAATGCAAGGCTTGCGCGCACTAAGCCATGGGAATATTTTCTTAAAACTGTCGATACGGCATGGGCTACGTGGTATGTTACGGGTATAGTGACATTGTTGAATTTAGCATCGTTGAGGGTTGACTTGATGCGAAATCACCTAATAAGCCCTAGACTGTCTTGTGGTTCCAATCGTTCCATGTGGTCTACTATGAATAGTGAGACGAAACATGATTACACTCGTCGAGTATACTGTGACAAGGGGCAACTGTTAATGCCATATTTCGTTCTCTAATTGTTAAGAGACACGTGTTCCTTTGCATCAGTGTACGGGAGGGAGACACGTGTTTAGATCTCTTAAGCCACCCTTCTATGTAAGCAAGTTTGTGGTTGTTGCCGTTGGTGAGTTGCATCTCGCTAGGACGGTAAGATTTCGCCATTGGCTAGCGATCTCAATCGTTGTGACTTGCCTATCTACAGATGCGATGAGGTGCACGTGCGTAATTCTTTGATCAGTTTTGAAACAGCCACATCAGCAAATGTGGGAATTGTTGATCACAGTGACACAACATTAAGACTGGCCCAGATCTTCATCCAATGGTTGGATGAGGATATTACAGACGCTCCTGGCAGTTAGGAGGTTAAGTTGAAAGTTTTTCTGGGACTCTTTCCATTCTATATAACTCCCAGGCATCCAAAAGGTAAGAATAATGTTAACACTATCTGAATTCTCTACTAGTGATCATATGGCTACGTCTTTCTTGAATTCCTTCATCCCCACACTTTCCGAGCTTGCCATCTTGGCTTAAGCTTTGGACTGTTTGCTCTGTTACTGACTTCATCATCAGACCAGATTTCAGGCATCCAAAAGGTAAGAATAATGTTAACACTATCTGAATTCTCTACTAGTGATCATATGGCTACGTCTTTCTTGAATTCCTTCATCCCCACACTTCAACCTGCCATCTTGGCTTAAGCTTTGGGATTTGTCCATTGCGGGATCATCGGGCATTTGGGGACATCCAGGCCCGCCGCTCCATTACATTTGTATACCAGCAAATCCGGTTACAACAGCAATAGTGGGTGATGGGGTTGCGATGCTGGTGATGGGTTTGGTGTTGCAAAGTTGCGGTGGTGGTGAGAAGGAGGGTTCGGCATGATGGTTGAACAGGGGTGAAATGTTCTTTCAACTTTAAAATAAGGGCATTATTGTCCGAGGATTTTTTAAATAGTGATTACGTCATCAATTAACAGGACTCTATTAACGGGTGGGGTCTCTTTGATTAATAGTGTAATAATTTTGGGTGGTAGATGAAATTTTTTTCTATTTTTTTTTGTTTGGCCTTATTTCCATTGTCATTTTTGCTCTAAAGACCATAGAAATAAAATTATTAGAAAACATTCTAGATCTAACCCTAACAAATGCATCCATCTATAAAGATTACTAGTTTGATTCTTTACCTTCTAACCTTAGTCCAAAACTTCCTCATCGGGGAGAAACCACCACATTGGTTATTTTTAATTAAATACTGATACCAGCCACAAGGATCAGGAAAAAGCAAGGATTGGTTTCATATTAGATGACATGATGGAATATGCATTTCTATTGTTTCAAATTCTTGAAGAGTTTGTGCAAACCCACAAAAGGGCAATATTTATTCATCCGCAATGGAAAAAAAAAAACAGAGATATTCCTTTCTGGTCAGATATTTCTTTTTGGAATTTTTCCTTCCTTCAGTCATTAGTAAAAAAGAAAATAAAATCATTGACAAAATTATGTATAAAATCATTGAACTTACCTGTTCTAGCTAGATCTGCAAGATTTTTTAAAGCAAAAAAAAGAAATCAAAGATGACAAATCTTTGCTTCTTTTTTTCAAAAGCTTATTTTTTGGGTTTCAACAACTAATACCAATCTCACTCATTTGAGGTCCGATGATTAGAACCATATTTTGTACCGAATTAAAAACCGAATCTGGAACCATTTTCGTATAGTATAAAAACTGTAGACAATACCCGATCAAAACCATACCAAGCTAGTAGAGTACTGGTTCAAGTTTTGGTACCTTATTCCTATTCTGTATGATAATGGTGAGGGCCTTTATTGCTTGCACCATACCAGAATAGACATCTGCTGCACACTACCCAAATGACCAATGTGGGAATAAAATCCTCCCTTTCCTATCAATGGAGCTCAAAAAACCCCTCCCTTAATGGGCTGCATCAATATCATGGGTCTCTGGAGTTGGTTTAAAATTTATCTTCATATGTTCTAAAATATACTAAAAAAATTAACATTTTTTTCCACGTCTATAATTTAATTTAGCAGAGCTAATAAACCTAGAATGATGACAAAAGAACAACAATTGTAGCAATGAAACCAAGCCCACTGAAAGGAGAGCCCATATCCTGAATTTTTCTCTGTTGGACTGCCATCAGTAACTGAAAAATAGAAAATTGAGTTGATATTAATAAGATTAACAAAAAAGTGGAATTTTTGTGATAATATTGGAGATTATATTTCAATACAAAAAAAGTAGAAAGGGAGAGACTATCCAATATGATGTAAGCATATCTACAAGTGACTATTTGTGATGGTATCTTTTGGTTGGTATAGAAAATATATAACAGAGCATGGGATTATAGAGATTAGAATGATCAAAGCAGATCATTGTTCTTAACATAGATGTCATAATATTATAGAGGGGCAAGCCTTGGTGCAACTATAAGTGTTGAGTTTCCTCCTCACGCCCGACCCGCACATTTTCCTTGCGGAAAAGATTTTCTTAAAGTGGTTTGATAAACCGTGTCTCCTCTCTTATCTCTTGCTTGTCTTTCGTTTATAAAGCCTTATGTGAAGGCGTTAATAATAATGATGCATTCTGAGTTTAGAAACCACAAAGAAAAACCGAGAGCCAAAGCCGAATAAAATCCGGAGTTCTCGAGTGGAAGAAAATTCAGATTTTTCTTTGTTCTTCTGTGAGTAGAGAGTCGATACTCATACCTTATACGTGATTGTGGCGTGATGGCATTCTCCCTATTCAGGGAAGAGAGAAAGGTGACAGTTCTCCCTATATTTGTTATGTCGACATTGAGGTAAAAGTATTCTTGTATTTTGTTTTACTACCTATTATTTTGGTGAGTTATTGTTTTACCTAAGAGTGAGTTATTTCTCTTGGTGATTGGTAACCTCTACAGGATTCTATTGTATACTCATTATTATCATTATTATCATAGTGCAAGTTTACCTAGACTAGGTCCTACGGTTTTTTCCTTTTCACATTGGAAGGGTTTTCTACATAAAAATTGGTGTCGTCTCTTATGATTTGGTTGACTCGATTTATTTCTACTATTATCTCTTACATATGTTTGTGATTCTGTGTCTCCATTGATTTGCATATAGGAGAGAAAAGTCTTATGTCAACCCTCTCTAGACCCCAATGGCGGAACCTAGTTCACACTGAGGGCCCGTTTGATAAAACTTCTGCTTTTGGATTCTGGATTCTGGTTTAAATTTAGATTCTATTCCAGACTATTCCAAGATTATTTTGAAGTAGAAACTTGTTTGATAACGCAATTTTGAAATGGATTCCAGAGCACCTTTGAATTAGAAACATGTTTGATAACACACTTATCCCTCCAATCGAAGTCTAGAAAAATAATTGTGGTAGTAGTGGATGGTGGTGGTAGGTGGTGGCGGTGGTGGGCGGTGGTGGTGGTGCTGGGGGTGGTGGGTGGTGGGTGGTGGGTGGTGGTGGCGATGGTTGTGGTGGTTGTGGTAGTGGTGGTGGCGGTGGTGGTGGTGGTGGTGGTGATGGTGGTGGTGACAGCGGCAGTGGCAGCGGTGGTGGTGGTGGTGGCAGTAGTGGGGTTGGTGACTTTGGTGGTGGCAATGGTGGAAATGGGTGGTGGGTGGTGGCAGTAGTGGGGTTGGTGACTTTGGTGGTGGCAATGGTGGAAATGGGTGGTGGGTGGTGGCAGCGGCGGTGGTGGTGGTAGGTGGTGGTGGTTGTGGTGGCCATGGTGGGTGGTGGCGACTGTGGTGGTGGTGGTGGTGGTGGTGGTGGTAGTGGTGGTGGTGGTGGTGGTGGTGGTCAAGTGAGAGTCATGTGAGAATCAACTCTTTTCTTTCTCCCAAAAAGTTAATCAAACAACTTAGAACAAGTATTTATAACTCCAAAAATTTGGATTCTGAAGCTATTCTGAATCCGGTTCATTCTATGGGATTTGGAATCCAACTAGACTTATCAAACGCGCTGCTACTCCAAAATGGTTCCCTGGGAACCAGAATCCATAGAATCCAGAAGCAAAAGTTTTATCAAACAGGCCCTGAGTATGCCCTCATAAGACATGAACTCCCAAGTGAATGGATTAAATTCTCTCTCACCTCTTTTTGGTTCAAGGAATGAAATGATTCATATTTCTAGATGGGTAATTCATGGTTACTAGTTTGCCAAAAAAAAAAAAAAAAAAAATCAGAACATCAGCTCTAAAGAATGCGTTAAAGTAGCTATTGGGATGATAACCGTGGTTTCATCTAATTAGTTGTTAGAAATTACATAGCAGAAAGAAGCTTCAGAATCTCACCATTAGATGATCCTGGAACTGGTGATGATGTAACTGGTGGACTGCTTGGAGGCCCGGCAATTGTAGCCAAAGAAACAAGAATCTTTAACTTTAATAAGATCTTCATTAATTCATATATACTCACCATACAAATCTTACTGTAGAATTGTAAATACCATCCAATCGTAATGATTGATTCTTTTCCTCAATCAAAATTGTTTCAGGGATTTTTTGGTTGAAACTAAAGGAGTCCGACGGAAAGTAAATTCAATGCTTCCGATCAGTATAATTAAAAAAAATTAAGAAATTATAAATAAAAGAAAAATTATTCGGATATTCCATTGACATTTTGTTTTACTACACAGATTTCTCGGGGCACCTACTGACTTACACGTACCTCTCTAAAACTAACAATGTAAACTTAAACTTTTTACTGATTAAAATATCTTCTGTTTAATGGATTCACGATTTATTTAATAAAAAAATAACTCCTAAAGTCTAAGTAACTCACTGGGAAGATGACGACGTTGGTGCAGGAAAAGACATCCTTTGAAAAATAAATAAATAAATAAACCTGAGTTGTTTTAAACACTATAAGGGTTAAAAGTAATTCAATAGGATAAAGGTATTTTGGTATTAAAAAATGAGGTATGTTTACATCAGTAATTACCGTCTAATTCCTAACGGAGTGGACTAAAGCGTTATAAGTTTCACTTTATGAGGGAGGTCCATGTAAATCAATAAGTGTCAGGAGAGGTCCGTGTAATAAACGAAATGTCAAGGGAAGGTCCGAGTAATTCAAAACTGCTTCAAGTCCAAACTCCATGTCTTGTTCTTGAGCAAACGAAAGTTAACACATCCGAAAAACAGTTTAAAGTTTCCTCAGGAAAAAAAGCTTTTTTTTTTCTTTTTTTTTTTATCCCAAGACATGAAGAATCTAAGAGATCTGAAGAGAAGATCTGATTACCTTTGCTGCAAACAGTAATGTCAACGTCGATGCCACATCTCTTTGGAAGCTTCAAAGGATCTTCCTGTGTAAGGTTGAGATTCTTTACAAACTCTAGGTTGTTGAAGATATCATACAGGCATTTCGGATCATGGGCGACCATGTCCTTGATTGGTAAACAACACGTCCACGGTGGGGAAGATGGATTCTTTAAAAAATCCTCGCAAGGACGGAGCTTCGTAATGCAAGATAGATCAACACCCAATCCTGCTCCATTAATAAGACCTTCAGAGACATCCAACAAAACTCATGAAGAGAGAAGAATCAAGGACAGTAAGAATTTAGAGTCCATGGCTTCAAATGAAGAAAACAATCACTTAGTAAGAAGATAAAAACCAAGGATGGAACTGAAATAAATAAGGGTTTTCTTCTCTTTTTCTTTGAACAAAAGATGGTTGGGAATTTGGTACTTGGTAGTCATAGGATCGCTTTATATAGAGAGGTCATGGTGTGAAAGAGATCACCCATGTACATGTACTTTTCATGGAATTCTATCACTGTTGATGTAGTGTGAAACTCATTAGATATAGGGATCCACATTGTCTCCTCCCTGAGATTCGGGAGGAGAGGTGGCGGCCTGGATGGATGGCCGACACTTGGCTCTCGGGTGAATCCGAGCCATCCATCCTAGCCGACACCCCTATCGGCTCAGCTTGTCGGCTGGGGTGTCGGCTCGGATGGATGGCTCGGATTCACCAGAGAGCCAGGTGTCGGCCATCCATCCAGGCCGCCACCTCTCCTCCCGAATCTCAGGGAGGAGACGATTTGAATCCTAGATATAGATATTAATGAAATCACATGGAAAATAAAGTGTATATAGATCAACTATATTTGTGAAAGAGCTATCGATTATATCCACTCAAATAAGCAAATTTGAAAAAACCTTTTACTAGGTAACTATTTTCCAATTAGTAACTTTAAATTTCTAATTATTCTAATGGAAAAGATTAAATCAATTTGTGGGTCCCATCTGTTTAAAAAAAACTCAAGTCTATCTGAACATAAATGGGAGAGAAATCCTGTAAAGATTTGATATCGCACTATTCTTTATATTTGGGATGCTAAAGCATGCAAAGAGATTTATATATATATATATATATATATTTATTTATATATATATATATATATATATATATATATATATATATATAAGATTTATTTCCACATATATATATATATATATATATATATATATATATATATATATACACGGGGGCAGAGAAATGGTGTAAAGACTTGATATCCCACTATTCTTTATATATGGGATGCTAAAACAAAGAGATTTATTTCCCAATATATATATACATGAAAGAGAATCTAAAATTCCTCGGTTTTTTTTCCAAAAATCTCTCCCCTCTTCACTAGTATCGTTTATTTCTTTTAAAAAAAAAATCCAGTGAGAAGTGGATAAGAGTGGGTATATTTTCTTAAAGTATCTCTCGTCGCTAACATGGTTTATAAGAAAAAAAAACTGTAGGTGTGTATTTTTTTCTAAAATATCTTTCTTTACTAATATGAGAGGAACAACATTAGTATAACGTTAAGTTTGTCATATTGTAATTTGATAGACATGGGAAATAGCCTCTCTACGATGCAGAGGTAAGACTTTGTACATTGTGCCCTTGAAAGAAAATCCATCAATCCATATGTATAGCAAAATGCGAAAATGAATTCAATATATTCTTAGTGTGGGGATCGATTCCCGCCATCTCCGTCCAACCAAGGTGTGTTGCCTTTGCGTGAAGCACTACTCGATCACCTCCGCTCATAGTTAGTAAGTTCGGATACTACAAAAAGTCGGATACGGATACGTACAGGTATTAAACGGAATCTAACTTTGAGTCTGACTTTGATACGGAGACCAATAATCCATTTTAAAAAAAATATGGTACGTGTTTAATACAGTAACCTGTAGAAATATTAATATATAAATAAAAAACATTTTAATCCATAAAATTCCACACAAAATTATCATCCCATCAAACAGATAAAGTGAAAAACTATCATCCTATCAAACATAAAAACTAAAATATTACAGTTCTGAATAGTTTGAGAATAGTTCATCTATATCCATCACCGTCCATATCTAGTGGGTCCTATACTCTAGAGAAGGGTCACACACCACATCGACGGTGATGGAATCCCATGGAAAATACATATACATGCAGATGATTTGAACTCAAATAGCTTTGGTAGTTCAAGGGTAACCCAATTTTAAAATATTTTCAGACAAATGTAGAGCCTTAATTTTGAGATATTTATCAAAAGATTCCTCCTTTAAATCATATCTCTTATTTGATTTGAATCAAGTTCATAATTTTCATACTTAAATTAATTCATAACTTCAATGGAAACAATGGGGGAGAAGGGCTCGTTCCAAATCCACAAACCAAGTCCTCCTTCCTTCCTCTATAAATAGCACACTCAGTTTCTCTCAATCCAACCAAGGCTAGTAAGCTATAGTTGCATTTGATACCTAAGCTCTCTGGTAGTGACCATGGCTCCTGCACTACTTCAAGCTTCCTCTTTCCGCTTTTCCTTTGCTCTCTTAGCCTTTTTCTCTCTCTCAAACTACTGTTCTTGCTTCAATCCTAGACTCTATAACTTTACTGAATCCAAGGATGCGTCCAGTTGGTCCGTGGCGGGAGCAACATGGTATGGAAGTCCTAATGGCTACGGAACTGATGGTAATGGAGCGAGACTTACATGTTAGGGTCTTTCTATATAAAACTGGCCGGTTTCCTTTCATGGGATGCCTGTCATTTTGGTATTCAAAATGAGGAGAGGCCGGGTGAGAGGTTTTGCACGATCTAATGGATAAACCGATGTCCAGTGTCAAGAAGAAAAACCCTACATGTTAACATGCATCTTTAAATAATTTCAAAGGGTGTCTTCTAAGAGCTAACATAAACTTAATTGTGCATGTAGGTGGCGCTTGTGGGTATGGAAGCGTTGTAGGGACAGCTCCTTTTTATTCCATGGTATCAGCTGGAGGCCCTTCTTTATACAAATCAGGCGAAGGTTGTGGGACTTGTTTCGAGGTGAAAATGAATTACTAGTTAGGTTTCATATAACCTAATTAAATTGAACAACTGATGTATGTAATGTGGGCTCCTGTCCTTTTGGCTCTCTACTATATCAGGTGAAATGCACGAGTAATGCAGCATGTTCAGGAAATCCGGTGACTGTTACGATCATCGATGAATGCCCCGGTTGTGTATCGGAGAGTTTTCACTTTGATTTGAGTGGGTTGGCATTTGGAGCCATGGCCGAAAATAGTCAAGCTGATCAACTACGCAATGCTGGACAATTAGAGGTTCAGTTTCGAAGGTAGGGTATTTCATGAACATGGTCATTTTAAATTCATCTTTATTTGTCACAGCTACTATATACATATTGTAAAGGGATCCTTACCAGGCTGCATGGCCTCTACATTGGAACCAATT
The DNA here is from genome assembly GCA_028583415.1 of Protea cynaroides. Taxonomy (NCBI): domain Eukaryota; kingdom Viridiplantae; phylum Streptophyta; class Magnoliopsida; order Proteales; family Proteaceae; genus Protea; species Protea cynaroides. The sequence continues at coordinate 84,449,763 of CM053275.1, forward strand.
AGAATATGCACATGGGTATAATGTGATTTTTCATTTCAATAGGTGGGGTGATCGTTTTCCCATTCTTGTGTGACAAGTTTTATATATATATATATATGTGTGCTTGAGAGTTGGATTAGATAAGTTGGTGAGAAGAATCCAAGTTACCAAGAATGTCGTTACGAGCTATTAGTTCTTACCCTTGTGTATACTGTTATCTATCTTGCTAAGTAGATAAAAATAAGATAGAGAAAAAACATCCCCACAACCCATTGTGAGGATTCCATCTCACCCTCTCATATTTTGATATTTTCTCTTTGATATTCTTATTTTTTCCTGATCATGTTAGTGCCCTCCCATATTTTAATATTTTCACTTTCAATTTTGATATTCTTTTTTTCCCTGACCATATGAGTTCCAAGTGGAAATGCTCTTTTCTTGTACCTTAGTCCCACCGATGTGGGGTGGGTCATTCTCCCACATTGGTGTTTCGGGAAACCCTCTCCCCTAAACCAAGGAAGTACTAATTTTACATTTATGAAAGCAGAGTGGAGTGCAACTATCAAGGTTACAGGGTGAACTTCCGAGTTGATCCTGGGTCCAACAACAACTACTTCGCCGTGGCAATAGAATTCGAAAACAGAGACGGTGATCTCAGTGAAGTCTATCTCCAGCAGGCGCAGAATCCAAATGAGTGGCTCCCCATGCAGAGATCGTGGGGTGCAGTGTGGAAGCTTGACTCCGGCGGCACTGCATTGAGAGGTCCTTTCACTCTCAGTTTAAAATCACTGCAATCCGGCGAGACGCTTGTAGCGCAAAATGTGATCCCGGCAGAGTGGCAGCCTGGTGCGACCTATTCATCGGATGTTAATTTTTGATGTCTCATGGTGTGTTTTCAAAGTATATTAATAGTACACCCCCCCAAAAAAAAAAATAATAAAATATGATTAGTGTTGACTGGTAATAGAGACAAGTGGACAAAGAGGATAAACTCTAATGATCATTTGTCGAATTTCATATTTAGAAATCAAATACTATTGATATACTCCTCAATGTATTGGCATCTCCTATTCAATTTAAAGGGAAAATAAAATTTCCAACAACCCTGGTAGTCATGTTCATGTGGATTGATCTGGAATATGTTTCTTCCTCAACTGGTTCATAATTCCCTACGTAACTTTTATTATTTTCTTTTAAAATACCTTTATAGTTGAAACATGATTCTATATGAGCACAGACGAAATTGGACAGAAGGAAACTTCAGCTGGAATTTTATCATTTAAGGCATATATTCTTTTTCAATCATTTCTTTAAAGGCGTCGTCTGAATGTAACTAGGATTGTTACAGCAAGCATATATTTGTAATCGATTCCTTGTAACACACTCCTTGAGCTATCATAGAAACCTCAACATATAAAGGACAATTTTCATATTTCATTGAAGGACCAATGCAAATTTGATGGTGAAAAAAAAAAGATGATTAAACCTACACTCTTGTAATTACAGGTCGAAGAGACCTTCTTTAATCCCAATTTCATATCATAAAGACTTTTTTTTTTTTTTTGGCTAAAAGTCAGCAATTTGATTAATAATAATGAAAAAAAAAAATAGTTATAAGTCACTTGTTCCTAAAACCCCACTTTCGGCCCTATCATATCATAAAGACTTCAGCAACTTTCCGAAAGATTCGTAGAATTAATCTTGTTGAAGGGCGAACCTCTAATTTGGCTGAAACTTTACAAGTAATAGGGAAGTTCAGAGGAACTTGGAAGGGGAATAATAGTTCCACCAATAGAGAAGGAGAAGGACACATGTCAAAGTACGAGGTCTAATTATAGGACATGTGTCCAACCACGTGCAAGCTCACAAGGAAACCACTTCAGCAATCGGCTCCATAAAGGAGATGACCCCAAATCTTGGATCAATGATCATGGACTTGCTCAGATCACATACATTTCCCCATTCTCGGCATCATGCCAACTGATGAGATTGCCCACGAACCATGATCTCGGAAACTGTTCTTGAAGTTTCTCCAAAAGATCTGCATCCAACAGCTATTAATAAGTCCACCTACATACCAACGTCTATACTTGACTTCTAAGGGATTGGTTCGTGGATTTAACCACTCTCCTTATCAAACCACCATGATGGCTCATCGTTGGTATTGTAGAGTTCAAGATATGCACGAGATCAGTGACCATCACGTAGAATCATGTCAAAATCTATGCCATTCCATGCCGCTCTATATATGGAGCCTAATCAGAAAGTAAACGGATTGAATCCTCGATAACTTTACACTTTCTCTCTTTATCTCTAACTGCTAAACCCATTTTCAGGAGCTTGTAAATGGCCACAGGTTTGTCCATCTGCTTCCTTCTATACATGTGTTACCCTCTCGAAAAGCTCACCGACAGCAATAGAACTTATCTTGATTTTTTTCATGGGTAAATATTAAGACAAATTTTCCGGAGAAATGAGTAGATTAACTTATCTACTTTCTCCCTTTAATTACAACAAATTCACCCGAAAAAAAATCCATGAAATCCTCATGAAATTCACTGGAGATAAAATTGTGAACGCCAGCAATGAGTTGCAGAGAGAGGAAGAGTTAATTGTTTGAAATTAGTGGACATTTCCCATGTTTACAGATTTTTCTCAATATATTAACTTAAAATTTGTTTTGAATAATAATCAATTAATTATTCTGATTTGGATTTTGCTGTCTCTCATATGCTTTTGTTTTGGATGCTTTATGTCCGTTTGATGATATCAAATATGATAATGCAATCGGTGCATATATACATGCACGCTTCTATATGAAACCTTTAATTTGTCAAATAAATAAAATATTCGTAGCTAATTCAAAGAGCATTTGCTTATTTATAGCTTTTCTTTTCGAGTTCGTTTGTAGTCTTTACAATATCAATCCTTTGAAAAAATCCTTGGCAGTGACTGCCAAGTGGCACAGAGGATCTTGGTCGTTCAAAATACATTGATGTGTGTTCCGATATATTTTGAGTGGTCAGGATTTTCACTACCACTAATCATCAGTACAGAGGATCCCGGTCCATCAACCCCCAATATCATTTAATAAAATGTCAGATCACAGTCCCAAATGATATATTAATAGGTTGTTCATGGCGTTGACTAAAAAAACTGATATGGCTTAATAAAAATCAATCAAATATATAAATCAATTTAGACCGATCGATGAAAGACCGGTTAAGTGGTTGGTTACATAGCCTTGTGCAATTGTGTCTCTCTAACATTTTTTTAGCTTCAACTGATGTGGGACTAATTAGTTGTAGTCATCATATTAGAGATGTCTCTTTTTATAAGAGAATCTCTAAAATTTTCTTTCTCCAGTGGATGTTGGATTAAAAATTCCAATCCATATACGCTCTTCTTTTGTTGTTTCAACGGATTTAGTCTTACATCAACTAGCAACTAAAGATTCTTACATCAACTAGCAACTAAAGATTAGGAAGGACGAAAATCAATAATAAGAAAAAAAAAAAAAAAAGTCATTGGTTTTGTGGTTATTTATCGGTTCAAAATTGATAGTTTATTCATTTATAACCTAACCGATTGTTATAGGCCCAATTATGTTTTTTATAGTTTGTTTGGTTGAGCCCGTTATAGACCTGATTGGCCAACTGGTTATGAATAGGTTAATGTCTAGCTTATATAGACCGATTTTTTAAATGGTACGATTACATTCTTAGAGTCTTAAAATGATATGAACTGATTAGACTTGACTAAGACCGACCGATAAACATTCCTACATGGATTAACCAAATGGATCAGAAACTCCGGTCCATCTTATGAGGTGCATTCTAAAGTTTATCTCCTTCCTAAACATTGCCCAGCTCTCCTAACCAACCTACTAGTTTCAGAGAATATTTCTCCACTTAAATTGTGGCAAACTTGGAGGATGATGTGGGTTCATTGATAGAGGATCCCACACCCATGTTTAAGGGTAAGGGTGTCAAAATTGGGTCCAAACCATATCGATTTAGTCCGAGATTAAATTAGAACGAAATGTTATTGGTCATGTTTCGGGTTGTCTTGTTTGGTTAGGACTAGCCAGATAACAGTTCAAAAAATCGACCTGAACGAGATAATGGACCTGACCAGCCCGATTTAGGCCAAATAGTAAGACTCTAGCTTCTTTTTCTTCTTCTGTCTTCACTATTGGGCTTTCAACTGGGCCCAGATCGAAATGAACCAAACGAAACCAAACCAACATCAGTCCGATAAGAAACCAAAACCAGACTGGTCGGGTTGTTACCATTCACAGTGCAGCCTGTCCAATCTGAACCTCTTATTGGACATGTTTCGGGCTAACTCTGTAAAACCTAACACCAGCCTTAATCGGCCCATTAACATCCTTATCTAAGGCTGTCAATTTGGAACCAAAATTACAAACCGTCATAGAATCGATCCGTTCAAACACTGATTTTGACTGTCACATTAATAATCTAGACTGTTCTTGGTTCTAGTTTTGGAACTGATTAATAATCGGCTCAATTAAGGGATTGCTTTCCCAATGGTTCAAGAACCAAATGGTTGATTAGGAATTCACTAGAACTGGAACCACCAAGACCATATAAAAGGCATATAATGTAAGTTACAAGACATTGTTGATCCTCGGTCGTTGGATGGTCATCGGTGGTCTGAATGGGGTTGATTTTTTGGACAAGCAGGAGGATACATAAATCATTAATCCAGACGGCCTCGCATTTTTTTATTGGAGTTTTCTACTGTCTTTTTATTTGCCTGCACAGCCGTTCCTCTCGTTCTTTGGGTGAAATTTCTCGCATCTCTTTGTTTCTTCAAATAGTAGTTTTGTACCGATGCTAAGAGATGGAGGGGAATCTCAAAGTTGAGAAGATGATTCTTCTTATCATAGCATATGCAAGGATCATGGAGTCGAATACTCGCGCAGTTTGACTCGTGTGTGGCAAATGATGGTTTTCAATGGCTTGGCGGATCTAGTTGGATCGGGTGTCGGATCTTCACGGGGCGATTGGATCCCGCACGATGCACATAATGGCCAGTTTATTGCACCGTGGGGTAAAGGAGTAATCGACGGGTTGGGACAAGAAGTCGGATTCTAAGTCCGCATCGAGATGCGTAGGTGAGGCTTGGGTTCCAAGTGCAATTTGAGTTGCAAAGGGTCGATAAGGAGTCGGTTCTCATGGGCCGTAATGGAGGTGCGTGGTGAGAGACTCGTTCCGTATGCAATCGGGAGCTGCAGGAGGACCGTATGACGGTGATCTTTCCGCGATGCCGCAGCAGCTGGGAGAGATAAAGTCACTTCACATCGTGGCGGCGGTGAGTTGCACGGACACCCGCACGGGGGGGCTATGCTCGCTTGGGTGTAGCGGTTTGCGTAGACGGATTTGGCGTAATCAACATCAATGAGTTTTCTTCTGTGGTTTTGCATCCAAGCCAGGAGATTTGTTGGGTTGGTGTCTTGTATTCTCGTGGGTCCACACAATTATAAGGGTAGTATTTGTATTAGGTATGAGTCTATTACATGTACGGATAAACTTATAATTGTGGTGGGATTAGGGTTTCTGAGGTTTCCTCATAAATTGTCTCCCCAAGGGAAAACCTAGGTAAGGCTACAAGGGCTCAGAGAGGATTCTCCGACAAAGCTGATAGCTGAAACCCAGTAGGCCGATTGACATGAGATAGGGCCTGTCGTAGAGAATTTTGTAGACTGCTCTGGGAATAGAAGAAAGTCACCTTTTCTCTCGGGTGGACGTAAAGGCATCCCACGATGGGGTGTCGAACCACGCTAATTCTTTCGTGTGCTTCCTGTTTCTCATGCTCTCCCGATCCTAATACTAATCCCCACCTGCGGCCCACCGCAAATGTGAGGATCCGCAGGCTTTCTATTTGTACACTAACGACGTTGATTTTGTCTTTAAGTATTTGATGGAGATTCAGTCTTCTCCTCCAAGAGTAGAACTGGAGGAGAGGTGGCCCCCATTTTCTGGATGAACGAGCACCTGGGCCTCGGATTTCGAGCCTTCATCCGAGCCGACAACGAGCCGGGCAAGTCGAGCAAACAAAGGTGCTCTGCTCTGATGGAAGGTCGATTCACCCGAGCCCTAAGCTTCATTCCATCCAATATACGCCATCTCCTCTAAATTCTCTTGGAGGAGAGGATGTAGATCCATATTTGATTTGTATATTTATGAATGGATAATCGAGAATTTGTATTTTATATTTCT
>CM053275.1:84456486-84487872 GCA_028583415.1 Protea cynaroides
CCCTTCTCAAGGCACTTCTTAGCCTTTAGTGCTGAAAGTATGAGCTTGCATCTCCGGGAAAGTTTGGTTCCCGAAAAACTTAGTTACGCCCCTTCTTTGTCTTTGAACGTTAGCTTTTTTTCGGCGCATAATAGATTTGCGGAATGCCGAGCTAACCAGCCCATTCCTAAGATGACATCAAAGTCTGCCATCTCAAGTTGTATCAAGGTTGCATCTAAAGTTTTCTCTCCAATGAGAACTGGACATGGTCCATAACCTTTCTCTAGTTCCACTTCAAACCCCATCGGTGACCGTACAAGTAATTTATAGTCTAACGTTTTGATGGGTAATTTCGTCTTCTTTCCAAAGGACACAGATATAAATGAATGAGTAGCTCTGGAATCGAAGAGTACTCTGGCGGGTACGCCATTTATAGGTACAATACCTGTGATTTATCTTTACTTAGTCTACATGCTCATTCAATGTAATTTTAACTTTAAAAGTTTCAGTAATACCTCGTGGACCACATCGGGTGATGCGGTCGCATCCTCGGATGTAACAAGCATATACCCGTCCCCCGATGTAATTGCTTCTTGGGCTTTGGGCACTCCCTTGCCATATGTCCGGGTTGGTTGCAATTAAAACACTTCGAGGACTTCGTAATTTGGCTTTGGCCGAGGTTGAGCTGCTGGAGTAGTCTTGGTTGCAGCAGTAAAATTCTGAGGACGGAAAGGCTTATATGTCCTGTTATTGCCTCCGTTGTAGGAATTTTCGGCTGGCCTTTTGATGCCTCTGTTCTGAGTAAAATAACTCTCCTTCTGGCTCGATTCAATCACTCGAGAAATCTGGACAGCTTCGTTATAAATTTTCTTCTCTAAGCCCAGAACATGTTCTCTGATGCTTCCTCTCAGTCCCATGACGAACCTACGGGTTTTGGTATCTTCTTCTTGCATGCTAATCGGTGCAAAGAAAAATAGCTCTTTGTGAGCCCGGTGTTGATATGAGTCCACAATCATCCGTCCCTGATATAGGCTCAGGAACTCCTTCTCCATCGAATCTCTGAAGCTCCATGGAAAATATTTCTCAAAGAAGGCTTCTTTATATATAGCCCATGTCAGTAGGGCATGCTTGGTCAGTAGATATGTCTTCGTAGATTTCCACCAATGATGTGCGTCGCCCTTGAGCATGAAGGTGGCACATAGTACTTTCTCTTCCTCTGTGATAGTCACCATGAGAAAATTTCTCTCCATCTCGTCTATCCAGTGGGCTGGCCACAACGGATCAGACGGTTTGCCGTTGAATTCTCTGGGTTTCATCTTCAAAAATCTCTCCACTAGTCGAGAGTGGTCCAACTGGTTTTGGGGGTTTGCCCCAAACATATGGTGTGGATACTGGTAATCACCCCGAGCCCTCGGAACCTGACCGGAATGCGTGCAGCGGGTTGTGGAGGTGTCTCGATGAGCTGGGTGGTTACCCACCGGTCCTGCACCGGCTTGTCCCGTGTGCACGGGTGCAGCCTGAGTGGCTTGAAACATAATTCCCATGGCAACCTGCATCTGAGCCTGTGCGTGTTGCATCTGCTGCAGCTGATGTGCCAGATTCATTATCACTGTTGCTAGCTCTGGTGGTGGAGGTGGCAAATTTGTAGGGTTTGCCTGTTCTGGATTACCCGATGCATAATTATTCTCTTGACTAGTCTCCTCCACGGGTGGTGGTGGTGGTGGGACTGCATTTTGGGTCTGTCGGGTCACCCTATATCCAGACATAATTCTTTTTTGTGATTGGTGGTGCCTGAAATTCATCAAAATAGGTGAGAAGTCATTCATATTTCATGTAAGCACGCTAACCGATAACTAGCTCATTATAAAAAAAAATTGTCTTTTCTATGCAGGGTCGATGGTGAGGGTCGATGATATGTCCGACCTTTGGTATCCGACCCTGGGAATGACCTGTTCTTCCCGAGAGCTGAGGGTCGATGCGAGGGTCGATGGGTGTCCGACCCTCAGTTTCGACCCTTGATTTTCTGTCAGATTCCCGAGAGCTGAGGGTCGATGCGAGGGTCGATGGGTGTCCGACCCTCAGTTCCGACCCTTAGTTTTTTGTCAGGTTCCCGAGAGCCGAGGGTCGATGGGAGGGTCGATTCGAGGGTCGATGGTTCTAGTCGAATTGTCCGACCCTCGGACCAAAAATCAGATTTTTAAGATCCGATTCTGGGTCATTTCTCACTATTTCTCCTCTGTTTCGACTCGTCTCTCCTCTCTAAGTTGCTACAGTGCTACCCCATCATTTTTGATCTGTTTGACTCCGGGTTTCGACGTCCACGTCATCCATACAGGTACGTCTTCCCATTTTTACCTGTTTTTAGGTTTCCATTTCTAGGTTTTTGCACATTTAAATTGTATTTTCCAAATTAAAATTTTTCCAACCGTAAAAATTCGATTTTTATTGGGGACTTTTGTTATTGGTGTCTCGAGGAACGAAAGCCCTCAAAAATTTTTGAGTTTCATCGGTTGGTTATCGAGAAACTTGAAATTTTCTCTTTTTGCCCTAATTTGTTGACATTTTCGATTTTTCTTGAATTTCTTCAAATTGGGCTTCGCCAGTTAAAATTTCCTACTGTATGTGGATTGTAGGATGTATTTTAACCTACGTAAGTTCTCATGCCCACTTATATGGTGAGAAATGGGGCTTTATGGTCAACTTACGTCGATATTAAATCAATTTTGGATTTTTATCCCATAATTTCCTTATTTTTTCTTCTCTTTCTTGTTTTGCAGATACCATGGCTCGTACCAAGATACCCAGAGTGCGTGATCCACTCCGCTTCCGTTCCAATGAGGCCGAGGCACAATATGCCGACTATGCCCGGAAGAAAGTGGAAGGGGGTCGTATGGTGAACTTGGCTGAGCTAGCCTTGTTCAACGTAGAGAGGGCATTTGGTGATATGGGGTGACACCCTGTCATCACCTATGACGCGTGCACATGTCCGGATTTGGTCCGTCAGTTCTATTGTAATCTCCAGGTGGTGGTGAATTACAATGACGTCGAGCATGGTCAGGGGTTGCGCATCACCAGTTACGTCAAGGGGGTGCACATTTCTTTTGATTATCGGCAACTGGCCGATCTGTTGGGCATACCTTATGATGGCCCCATGGTGTACTGTCTCTGGAGAGCCACGTTTGTTTCTATGGAGATGAGGGCGAGATCGACAACCAGGCATTTGCGCCTCGATCGCCGGCGGATGAGAGCTTGTTACTTGCGTCCCAGCTCCACGGGTCTTTTGCAAGATTATCCAAAGCATAATCTGATCCCGCAGAGTGGGCACTATGAGAGGGTTTCTCGACTGACCCAGTTCTTGATATACGATATCTCGCACTCGCCCGGCCGTGCGCCTTCCATACATCATCATGCGGACTATGATTAGTGCTACATTGTCCGGTCATAGGGGTAATCTACCCTATGGACGCATGATTATAGTGCTCTCGACCCGTCGGGGGTTGACCTGGTAGATGAGAAGATCCGGGGAGAAGACCTTCTCGTCGCCTCTAGATTGGGAGGCAATCTGCAAGATGGGTATGCGGGATGCCCAGGTTAGTGATAAGGAGAGGAACGAGATGGTGCGTCCTCACACTTGTGTCGAGATGGCTGATGCAGAGCCTACTGCTGTCGCAGCTAGGGTTCGCGTGGATCCTATCGACGATGATGACCATATGTATATGGACGTCGACTCGATACCACCGCCTTCACCCACACCTGCGGCTGGTGTTGGTACTTCTTCTGCTGCGGATCCAATACCTGAGGCTGGTCCTTCTCATGCGGCTGGTCCTTCACTCCCACCTTCTGACATGATGGAGATCTTTGCGAGAGATCGGGGAGGCTCAGCGCAGATCTGATCCCGAGGATGGAGGAGTTGCTAGATGCCCGGCCGTATGAGGGTGGATGAGCTGTTATCGGTCTAGCGGGCGACCGATAGGAGTAGCCGATCTTGCAGCTAGTCTCGGACGACCCGCACCCGGGTGGCTTGGTTGACTAGGGTCTATGCTGAGGACTATGACCGAGATCGTGAGGCCCCGCCTCCTCCTTCGACTTCAGCTTCTTGATTGTACTTTATTTTCATGTACTACAGAGTAACTGTCCGGGTTGTGGACTGTACTCTGCATTAGTTATGTATATACATTTTCTTTCTATCACTCATTGTATTTAACTTGTTTCCCATTTAATAGATGCTTTATTCTCTTTTTAAATTTGGTCTCAATCATCACTGGTGCTTACAGTTTGTTTATATTACTGTTTTTACTTTTATCCTATCTCAGTTCACAATCGTCTTGAATGTATGTTAGTTCGGCGGACAAGGCCTGAGATGCTCTGATACCAAGTTGTCACACCCCAATTCCGCACATCTCAGAATGGTGTGATGAACCGCTAATAAACCAACGGTTTAACTAGGATCTCAAATAGAATATCCCCGCGTTATCCAAACTTACACACATCCGTGATCATAATCAGAGTAAATACACAATAGCGAAAGTCTTATAATAACAAGAACTGAGAACTAAGATGATAATAATTTAATAGCAAATTATTCTTTTTTCAACTGAGACATAAATATTTAAATACCAAATACATGTCTTAATAAATCCAATAAAGAAACCTATGAAATATCTAATCAACTACACACGAGTTGCACTCGCAAGAGGAGTCGTGTGTATCCTCTTCAGCTCTAGCTTCCATTGCTGCCACATTCTCGTACGTAGACACATTCATATAGTCTTCAACGGTATAACCTACATCATCAACTAAAAATATTCGACGTCGAGGGGTGAGCACACATCACGGCTCAGTGAGTAGCCAAAACAATGCAACAATACATATGCATGCAAATCAATTTATATCTTTGGTCTGGTTTAAAGTTTGCAGTATGCAATAGAAAGGTTTAGGTAGCCAAAGGTCGCGTTTATTGACCCCGCCTCTATACACGAGTGTGTGACGTTACCCGAAGATCAGGTTTATCGTCAACTCACATGCACCCAATCATGAACATTATATAACAAAGGTTACGTTTATTGCTATATAGTGTCATACTAACACGTAAGCCCCTGTTGGCGAGGGCTGCAAACTAGGCTCGCAACTAACCAATCCTAATGCCAAACAGTGTATCCAAGGCCTCACCCCAGCATCCCTCAGAATGTCCATAGAGATAGAACTAAGGCCCCCTGGTAGAGTCAGAGACTACAAGGACCGAGACCACCTCCCCTGATACTCTACGACATAATAGTTCTGCTAAAGTAATGGCGATACGACGATGCTAATGCACAAGACTTGAGTTAGAGATAGAGCTAAAGTGCTGAGACCCGCCAAAGGTTAATGTTTATTGACGTTCTCATCACACCTCCCCTGATACTCGCTCGCATCAAGTACATCAACCATACACATACAAGCACATGCCTATTCCTATCATCATCATCAACATCATGTTATAAACAATAAATTAAATATGCATGAACAAGTAATAGAAATATTGGATGGCATGCTGTATGCACATTACAAACATATTCGCATAGAATCAAGCATAGCATAGGACTCAAGAAATAGAAAACAGTTTTTGTTATTAACCAATTTAGTTTGGAGTTCTGGTTCCTCACCTTAGCTTACTAATAGATACTTTTTCAAACTTTATAATCACCTTTATATTGTTATTGTATTGCTAGAAAACCTAACAAAGTTGATAGAATTTAATTAGAATTTATTCAGAATTAAAAACCATTCTGTTAACTGAGGGTCGGAGGTAGGGTCGGAGTCAGGATCGACCCTGGGTGCGACCCTCCCTTAACTCTGAACTTCCCAAACACTGAGGGTCAATGGTCAGGAACACCTAGGGTCGGATGGTCATCGACCCTTGGTGCGACCCTCGGTGCACTTTGGTCCAGTTCCCTCTTTTAATCCATTCTTCGTGCTTGGGATCCTATGGCTTGCTCCTACATTCCATTCTACATTCATTCCATGGTCTGAAACCACGTATAACCCACCTAGATAGCTTTCATGCATTTTCCTATGATTTTCCATGAAAACCTAACCATAGATTGATGGTTTGGGTTTCTCCAAGATCACATTCTCAATATTAACTAACCTAAGGTCTGTAGAAACTCATGGAATTAGTATCCATACCTGAGAAGAATAATCTTTCTCTGCAACTCTTCTCTTTTGCCTTAATTTCTCTTCCTTCCCTTTCTTCTTTCTCTTTCCTTCTCCTCTCTTTCTCTCAATTCGATTAGGGTTGTGAGAGGAGTGAAAGTGGCTTAGGGACGTCCTTTAAATAGACTAGGAACATCCTAAAATAAGTCCCTCTGAGATTAGGAAAGAATCCCAATCGAAAATTAGGAAATTTCCTAATTTCAATTTCGGATACAACCGAGGGTCGATGATGCCGTCAATCCTAGGGCTCAAGATGTCCGACCCTCCCTTTAAAATTGAGGGTCTGACTTTCTGCTTTGGGAGGTCCGACCCTGCTTAGCTGGGTATGCGACCCTCCCTTCCAATTTAGTATTTTTGGGTCGATTTGATACCTGGGATCTCGATCTCCTTCACGCCCTTGGTCCATTTGACTCAACCATGATAGGTAAACCTGGTTCAAGGTGGTAAGACCGGGTTAGATTGACACGGGTCTTATAGTTTGACATTAGGATTGGTTAGTTGCGAGCCCAGTTTGTAAGTCCTTGCCAATAGGAACTTACGTGTTGGTATGGGTAGGGCATCAGGGGAAGTGTGATGCGATGCGATCCTAAGCATTTTAGCTCTATCCCTATTCCATGGTGGGGTGGATGTGGACGACAATGGTGTTTGATCCATTGGGTGGGCTTACACACCCGTGTTTAGAGGTGCGGCGGCCACCAATCCTTTCTATTGCACATTGTAAACTTATGAACCAGACCAAAGACATGAATTGAATGCATGCATATGTTTGTTGTATTATTTTGTTTACTCACTGAGCTCAAGTTAGAGAGCTGACCCTCGCGCACGTAATTCTTTTTAGTTTCTGATGTTACATTACATGTTTTACGGTTGAAGATTATGTCGACACGTCAATATATGAATAGGTGACGGCTATGATGAGCAAGCTGTAGAGGACGAATATGGCTCGTCAAGCTAGCGTTTCAACTATGGATACGCTTAGTGTTTAACTTTCGTATTTGGATATTTGTAATATGTATTAAATTATGTTTTGGTTACTTGGAGATAAATAGAATATTGATTATTTATCATGACTAGACCTCAGTTCATTATCTGTAAGACTTCCGCTATTTACTTTATTATCTCTGATTAATGTGGAATGTGTTTTGGTTTAACATGGTGGGGATACCCTATTCGAGATCCTGGTTGAACCGTTGATTTATTGATAGTTCATCACACCATTCTGGTTGGTGCAGAATTGGGGTGTGACAACTTGGTATCAGAGCTCTTAGGCCTTGCCCATTAAACTTGAATACTTCCACTAGAGTCTTTGAACTGAGTTAGGATAAATTTAAAGCTTTAATATAAACACACCATAAGCACCTGTGTTGGTTGAGACAGAACCTGAACAAGACAATAATATACATATAAAAGGTGGAACTATATATATACACAAACGGAAAGAGAAAATCTAAATTTATCCTGATAAACAAATAATATAGGGTACTATCTATAAGTCGGGCAGTTTCCTGAGTATACAAAGGATATAGTACAGTAACAAGAAGGAAGCATCTGTAAAGCAGAAAATTTGAATATCGAGTTGGTACTCACAAGATGTGAAACTCAATGAATGACAGAGGAAGAAGGAAAATGGCTAGTAACACCTAAATCCTGTAAAGGTAAAGGGAAAGATCTCGGGCTAAATCCAACAGAGATAGGAGAATAATGGTCATACATTAAGAATGAAAGTAATAACAAGAAGATAAAGCTATACTCTTGGTTGACGTGGAGACTCTAAGTGAGATCCACCACAAGTTGATCCATTATCCGCTAAGCATTAAATAGAAGTTGTAACTTGACCCCACCACTATCTGGGTCGAGAACGGGTAATGAAAACTCATCTGAGCAGATGCTAAATAATGATAATCATATTGGAACAAATCAAAGGAGGTAAACAACCAGGCCACTCCAACCAATTTACCTGGACTACCAAGTGCCTTGGCTACGATTGTAATAAACTTGGCCTGACAAAATACAAGAGCAACAACAGATAAGACCGACTATGCAAGTTGCTATGTGAATCACAACCCAAGTTGCCAATACTACACCAACACCTCTGGATCAAACTAAGTACAATATCAATTGGTAGCAACACTGTACCCCCAGCACCTGTTAGCTGTAACACAGTGTCTACCATACAGTAAGTCCTAGTAATGCACACCCCAGTGCAAAAGCTTGGTGCACAACAAGCAGGGTATCAAGGTGGTTACCCTTATCAGCCACCGATGTATGGAATAGCTGCATCATGGCAGAATGATCCGACAAGGGTTGAGGGATATTTTCTGAAGATGAAGCCTCAAACGTTTTCAGCAAAGGATCAAATCTATTGTGGCCATATAACTAGATAAGTTTATATAGGATGCGGTGCATTATTGACTTACTCTTATGATTATAGAGGATGCACATACCTGATTTTAAATTCTCATACCTTGACAGGATACCTACTTGATTCAACCTATCAATTGTAGTTATTGATATTGTTCTTTAGTATTAGTCCTGATTATACCAATCTGAGCCACTCTCATGATCGACAACATGAACAGAGATATGAACTGAATGAACAGTTAAATATTTAATCATGTTGAGCGTGCATCTTTTCAATTTATACCTGATTTATTGATGTATCAAAACTCCTCTAGATTTACTCCTGTAGTGCTTTGACCAATGGCATTATATACTCGATAGAATCTGTAACCATGAGGTTAAGAACTGTAAAACCTCTATTTTCATGTATTTGGACCACCGTGCAACTTAACGACCTTTTGATGCCAGTTCGATTACCATAGATTTACTCTTGATCCTTTAAACTTAAGTTCACTAGATAAAACAAGTGTTTGTCATTATGCTAAATTGAAATAAGGAAATCAATTGTTTTTTGATAAATATTCTGATTCTTACATTTTTCGACATCCATTGAAGTGAAGTTTAGTGATAATGAAATTATTGGAAGAAAGATGATTGAATTCAGATTAAATGTTATAGCCAATGAACATCATATAAAGTAATGGAGGATCTGTTTTGAGATTACTGAATGGAAGGATATGAGTCATGTCTATAAAAGAGTGCATGAGCAAGAAGTGAAAACTACCAAGAGTAACTAGGAAAGAGTAGACAGCACTCAAGTAAAGTTAAAGATGGTTATATCAGTATGGAGTTTGACAAGGCAGAAGATTCTTAAAGAAAAATCTAAGAGTGGATACAAGGATAAAGTCAAAAATTGTGGCATTGATAGTATTCAGATTAGTATAAGTAATATTGAGTTATGCTCAATGACAAACGAGATGATTAAGTAAAGACCAAGAGAGTTTGACTGAATTAATGAATTTATAAGCATATACCCTAATGCTTATAAGTAGACTTGGGATATGAAGTAACAATCACAAGATACTTTTGAGGTATGTGATAGAGAGATCAGGGTAGAACATCAGTGATAAAGGAGATGTAAGCTACTGAGTGTAATATGAGATTGTTGACGACAGTCTTTGAAAAATCATAAGAGATGAAGGAACTAGACAAGCTTTTAAGAACTTCGAACCAGATTTTGCTAGTTCAAGCCCTTTTAGACTAAATGTTGCATTAGATGAGTGTTATGAGCAATGTCTGAATTGTATGGATGGATAGAAGTTGGAAGTATCCTAATTCAACTTGAGATGACAGAGTTTGACATCATCTTGGGCATAGACTAGTTGTCTCAACACTCTACAAAGTTGTTATATGTATAGAAGAGGTTATCATTCAAGAATAAAAACGGCATATAATTTAGTTTTATTGGAAGCATGTTGCCTAAGAAGTGAAAGCTGATCCTCTCTATGCTAAAGGCGAAGAGATGCTTTGAAGAGAAAGAAGTTGGATATATGGTATATGTGGTATACGTTACCAAAGAAACACCACATATGGAAAATATTGATGTGATGTATAAATTTCCTAATGTATTTCCAGGAGACTTACCTGGGTTACCACCTAATCATGCGATCGAGTTCGTCATCGAATTGTTACCAAGGACGATACTTGTGTCAAGGGCACCCATAGAGTAGCTCCTATGGAGTTGAAGGGATGGAGACTCAACTACAAGAGTTATTAGACAAGGGTTCTAGTCGGCTAAGTGTCACACCCCAATTCCCCACTATTCAAAATGGTGTGATGAACCGCTAAAAAAACCAACGGTTCAACCAGGATCTCAAATAGGCTATCCCCGCGTTATCCAAACTTACACGCATCCACAATCATAATCAGAGTAAATACACAATAGCGGAAATCTTATAAATAAATGAACTGAGAACTAAAATGATATCAATAATTTAATAGCAAATTATTTTGTTTCCAACTGAGACATAAATATTAAAATTTCAAATACAAGTCTTTATTAAACGCAATAAAAGAAACCTATAAAATATCTAATCAAATACACACAAGTTTTACTCGCAAGAGGAGTCGTGTGTATCATCTTCAGTTCCAGCGTCCATTGCTGCTATATTCCCATACGCAGACACGTTCACATAATCTTCAACTGTGTAACCTACATCATCAACTAAAAATATTCGACGTCGAGGGGTGAGCACACAACACGGCTCAGTGAGTAGCCAAAACAATGCAACATTACATATGCATGCAAAAAGTCAATTTATATCTTTGGTCTGGTATATAAGTTTGCAGTATGCTATAGAAAGGTTGAGGTAGCCAAAGGTCGCGTTTATTGACTCCGCCTCTATACACGAGTGTGTGACGTTACCCGAAGATCAAGTTTATCGTCAACTCACATGCACCCAATCATGAACAATATATAACAAAGGTTATGTTTATTGCTATATAGTGTCATACCAACACGTAAGCCCCTGTTGGCGAGGGCAGCAAACTGGGCTCGCAACTAACCAATCCTAATGCCAAACAGTGTATCCAAGGCCTCACCCCAGCATCCCTCAGAATGTCCATAGAGATAGAGCTAAGGCCCCCCGGTAGAGTCAGAGACTACAAGGACCGAGACCACCTCCCCTGATACTCTACGACATAATAGTTCTGCTAAAGTAATGGCGATACGATGATGCCAATGCACAAGACTTGAGTTAGAGATAGAGCTAAAGTGTTGAGACCCGCCAAAGGTTAACGTTTATTGACGTTCTCATCACACCTCCCCTGATACTCGCTCGCATCAAGCACATCAACCACACACATACAAGCACATGCCTATTCCTATCATCATCATCATCATCATGTTATAAACGATAAAGTAAATATGCATGAACAAGTGATAGAAATATTGGATGGCATGCTGTATGCACACTACAAATATATTCGCATAGAATCAGGCATGGCATAGGACTCAAGAAATAGAAAACAGTTTATTATTAACCAATTTAATTTGGGGTTAAGGTTCCTCACCTTAGCTTGCTAAAAGATACTTTTCCAAGCTTTAGAATCATCGTTATAGCGTTACTATATTGCTAGCAAACCTAACAAAGTCGATAGAATTTAATTAGAATTAATTCGAAATTTAAAAACCATTCTGTCAACTGAGGGTCGTAACTAGGGTCGATGCTAGGGTCGATGGTCATAAACACCTAGGGTCGAATGGCCTATCGACCCTGGGTGCGACCCTCGGTGCACTCTGGTCCAATTCCCACTTTTAAATCTATTCTTCGTGTTTGGGGTCCTATGGCTTGCTTCCTACATTCATTCAACATTCATTCCATGGTCTAGAACCATGTATAATCCATCTAAATAGTTTTCATGCATCCTCCTATGGTTTTCCATGAAAACCTAACCATAGCTTAATGGTCTGGGTTTCTCCGAGATCACTTTCTTATTAATTACTATCCTAAGGTCTGTAGAAACTCATAGAATTAGTATCCATACCTGAGAAGGTTAATCTTTCTCTGAAACTCTTCTCTTTTGGCTTAATTTCTCTTCCTTCCCTTTCTTCTTCCTCTTTCCTTCTCCTCTCTTTCTCTCAATTCGATTAGGGTTGTGAAAGGAGTGAAAGTGGCTTAGGGACGTCCTTTAAATAGACTAGGAGCATCCTAAATAAGTCCCATTGAGATTTGGAAAGAATCCCAATCGAAAAATATAGAAATTTCCTAATTTCTATATTCGGCAGAAACCGAGGGTCGATGGGAGGGTCGATGATCCCGTCGACCCTAGGGTCTTAAGTTGTCCGACCCTCCCTTCAAAACTAAGGGTCTGACTTTCTGTTTTGGGAGGTCCGACCCTGCTTAGCTAGGTGTGCGACCCTCCCTTAAAATAAAGTTTTTTTGGGTCGATTTGATACCTGGGATCTCGATCTCCTTCATGCCCTTGGTCCATTTGACTCGACCATGATGGGTAAACCTGGTTCAAGGTGGTAAGACCGGGTTAGATTGACACGGGTCTTACAACTCCCCCCAACTTATAAAAATTTCATCCTCGAAATTGTACGTACCTTCTGAATCAAATAAGTGTGGGTACTGCTTTCGCATAGCATTCTCTTCCTCCCATGTAATCTCTTCCATGTCTCTACTTTTCCAAGTGACCTTAACATAATAGATATCTCGGTTGCGTAGACGTTGAACCTTTCGACTAGTGATTTATGTTGGTGTTACTTCAAATGTCAATTCATCAGTCAATTCAGGCCAATCCACTGTCAAGACATGTCACACCCCAATTCCGTACTGTTCAGAATGGTGTGATGAACCGTTAAATAACCAACGGTTCAAGCAGGATCTCGAATAGGCTATCCCCGTTTTACCCAAACTTCCACACATCCATAATCATAATCAGAGTAATACACAATAGCGGAAAATTTATAAATAAATGAACTGAGAACTTAGATGATACCATTAATTAAATAGTAAATTATTTTGTTTCCAACTGAGACATACTTATGTAAATATCAAATACATGTCTTTATAAATCCAAAGAAACCTATAAAATAGCTAATCAAATACACATGAGTCATACTCGCAAGAGGTGTCATGTATATACTCGTCAGCTCCAGCTTCCATTGCTGCGATATTCCCGTACGCAGACGCGTTCATATAATCTTCGACTGTGTAACCTGCATCATCAACTAAAAATATTCGACGTCGAGGGGTGAGCACACAACACGGCTCAGTGAGTAGCCAAAACAATGCAACAATACATATGCATGCAAAAAAAATCAATTTATATCTTTGGTCTGGTTTATAGTTTGCAATGCGCAATAGAAAGGTTGGGTGGTCAAAGGTTAACGTTTATTGACACCGCCTCTATACACAGGGTGTGGAAGCCCGCCCGAAGGTTAACGTTTATCGTCGTCCCCATCCACCCTACCATAACATTATACAACAAAGGTTAACGTTTATTGCTATATAATGCTATACCAACACGTAAGCCCCTGTTAGCGAGGGCTTGCAAACTGGGCTCGCTACTAACCAATCCTAATGCCAAACAGTGTATCCAAGGCCTCACCCCAGCATCCCTCAGAATGTCCATAGAGATAGAGCTAAGGCCCCCCGGTAGAGTCAGAGACTACAAGGACCGAGACCACCTCCCCTGATACTCTACGACATAATAGTTCTGCTAAGGTAATGGCGATACGACGATGTCAATGCACAAGACTTGAGTTAGAGATAGCTAAAGTGCTGAGACCCGCCAAAGGTTAACATTTATTGACGTTCCCATCACACCTCCCCTGATACTCGCTCGCATCAAATACATCAACCACAAACATACAAGCACATGCCTATTCCTATCATCATCATCATCATCATGTTATAAACAATAAAATAAATATGCATGAACAAATAATAGAAATATTGGATGGCATGATGTATGCACATTACAAACATATTCGCATAGAATCAAACGTAGCATAGGACTCAAGAAATAGAAAACAGTTTATTATTAACCAATTTAGTTTGGAGTTAAGGTTCCTCACCTTAGCTTGTTATAAGATATTTCCCAAGCTTTAAAATCACCGTTACAATGTTATTAGATTGCTAGCAGACCTAACAAAGCCGATAAAATTTAATTAGAATTAATTCCGGAATTTAAAATCATTCTGTCAACGGGTCGAGGGTCGATGCTAGGGTCGATGGGTCTATCGACCCTCCCTCTTTCGGACTTCCTGAATGCTGAGGGTCGATGGTCAGAAACACCTAGGGTCGGATGGTCTATCGACCCTCGGTGCGACCCTCGATGCACTCTGACCCAATTTCCACTTTTAAATCCACTCTTCGTGTTTGGGGTCCTATGGCTTGCTTCCTACATTCATTCAACAGTCATTCCATGGTCTAGAACCATGTATAATCCATTTAAATAGTTTTTGTGCATCCTCCTATGGTTTTTCATGAAAACCTAACCATGGATGGATGGTTTGGGTTTCTCCGAGATCACATTCTCATCAATAACTACCCTAAGGTCTATAAAAACTCATAGAATTAGTATCCATACCTGAGAAGATTAATCTTTCTCTGTAACTCTTCTCCTTTTTGCTAGGTTCTCTTCCTTGCCTCTCTTCTTCCTCTTTTCCTTCTCCTCTCTTTCTCTCAATTCAATTAGGGTTGTGAAAGGAGTGAAAGTTGCTTAGGGACGTCCTTTAAATAGACTAGGAACATCCTAAATAAGTCCCATTGAGATTTGGAAAGAATCCCAATCGAAAAATATAGAAATTTCCTAATTTCTATATTCGTCAGAAACCGAGGGTCGATGGGAGGGTCGATGATCCCGTCGACCCTAGGGTCTTAAGCTGTCCGACCCTCCCTTAAAATATGAGGGTCTGACATTCTGTTTTGGGAGGTCCGACCCTACTTGGCTGGGTATGTGACCCTCCCCTGAAATTAAGTATTTTGGGGTCGATTTTATACCTAGGATCTCGATCTCCATCACGCCCTTGGTCCACTTGACTCGACCATGATGGGTAAACCTGGTTCAAGGTGGTAAGACCGGGTTAGTTTGACACGGTTCTTACAAGACATGCGTTGGGTCTTTGACATACTTCTTCAATAGGGAAATGTGAAATACGTCATGCACACTTGACATAGATGATGGAAGTACTAACTGATAAGCCACTTTTCCACGCTTAGCTAGAATTTCATATGGTCCGACATATCTTGGACTTAGTTTTCCTTTCTGTCCGAACCTCTTCAATCCTCGCATAGGCGATACCTTCAGAAATACTTTATCACCTACGGTGAACTCTAGATCGCTTCGTCGAGTATCTGCATATTGCTTCTGACGGTTCTGAGCTGTTCTTACTCTTTCCTTGATGATGTCGACCACTCGACAAATCTCTTCAACAAATTTTAGTCCAACAATACTACGTTCTCCAACTTCATTCCAAAAACAAGGGAGTTCGACACTTCCTGCCATACAGTGCTTCATAAGGTGACATCTGTATAGTAGCCTGATAGCTGTTATTGTAAGCGAACTCGATCAATGGTAACTTTTCGTCCCATGATCCTTTGAAATCAATCACACATGCTCGTAGCATATCTTCTAGAATCTGGATTGTATGCCTCGACCGTCCATTTGCCTCTGTGGGTGGAATGCAGTACTAAACTTCAATGTCGTACCCATAGCCTTTTGCAGTCCTTCCCAAAATTTGGAAGTAAATCGTGGATCTCTATCGGACACAATGCTTTTCGGAACACCATGTAACCGAACAATATTATCCACATACAGCTTTGCTAACCTTTCTAGTGTATATTGGGGTCGTATAGGTATGAAACGAGCTGTTTTAGTCAGACGGTCCACAATCACCCAAACTGCGTCAACTACTCGAGGAGTCAATGGTAGTCCTGTGACGAAGTCTATATTGATGCAGTCTCATTTCCATGCTGGTTCTGGTAATGGCTGTAACGATCCCGCGGATCATTGTCATTCGGCTTTTTACTTTTCGACAATTTAGGCATTGAGACACGAACTTAGCTACATCCGCTTTCATTCCCCTCCACCAATATAATTTCTTCAGATCATGATACATTTTTGTACTTCCGGGATGTATCGAATAGATGGTGGTATGGGCTTCTTTCATCGATCGGTGTCTAATGTCCATACTTTCTGTTTCGGGTACACATATTCTCCCTTTATATTTTAGTACCTTCTCATCATCCAAGGTGAACTCGGGGGTTGGTCCTACCTTTCTCAATATCTTCTTATACTGTTCTCAGATAAGGATCTGATTTGATAACTGTCTTCACTTCGTCCACTATATCCGGTATAATCTTCAATGCCGCGAATATATTCGAGAACCGATGAATAAACCCTTGGTTGGCTGATTTATCTGTTGTATCTATCACATACTGCTCGTTGCCGTGATTGAACACCATTCCGTTGGTACACATTGCTGCAGTCGTGCTAACTTCTCCTTGAGATTTTATCATTGCTTTTCTACTCAATGCATCCGCTACCACGTTCGTTTTTCCCGGATGATACTGGATATCACAATCATAGTCTTTCAATAGTTCCAGCCATCTCCTTTGTCTCATATTCAACTCCTTCTGATTAAATAGATAAGTAAGACTTTTATGGTCCGACTTAATCTGAAATTTCTCCCCGTATAGGTAATGTCTCCATATCTTGACCGCATGTACTACTGCCGCTAGCTCCAGATCATGAGTGGGATAATTTTTCTCATGTACCTTTAACTGTCTTGAAGCTTAAGCAATCACTTGCTCTCCTTGCATGAGCACACATCCTAATCCCAATCCTGATGCATCAGTGTATAAGGTAAATGTCTGTCCTGGAACGAGAATGGTCAAAATCGGGGCGGATATCAATCTGGCCTTCAATGTCTGGAAGCTCTTCTCACATTTGTCGGTCCACACAAACTTTTCGCCTTTCTTAGTCAAGCTGGTGAGAGGTACGGCAATCCGAGAATAGTCTTCTACAAATCTCTGATAATAACCAGCTAGACCCAGAAAACTTTTAATTTCTAAAACGCTCTTTGGTGCTTCCCACTTCACAATAGCCTCGATTTTGCTGGGGTCCACTTTGATTCCTTCTGCGGATACTACATGGCCTAGGAATGCGACTTCATTTAGCCAAAACTCACACTTAGAAAATTTGGCATATAGTTTTTCTTTCCTTAAACGTTGTAAGGCTGCGTTTAGGTTCTTGACATGGGT
This sequence comes from Protea cynaroides, assembly GCA_028583415.1. Taxonomy (NCBI): domain Eukaryota; kingdom Viridiplantae; phylum Streptophyta; class Magnoliopsida; order Proteales; family Proteaceae; genus Protea; species Protea cynaroides. The sequence goes on from CM053275.1 coordinate 84,473,772, forward strand.
TTCTTTGTCCTTGGAATATACCAATATATCATCGATAAATACTATAACCGACGTATCCAACATATCGTGGAAAACTCGGTTCATAAGTTCCATGAACGTTGCCGGTGCATTAGTTAATCCGAATGACATAACCAAAAATTCATAATGTCCGTATCTTATCCTGAAAGCTGTCTTCGGAATGTCACCTTCTTTAATCTTCAGCTGATGATAGCCCGATCGAAGATCGATCTTTGAAAATACTTTTGCTCCATGTAACTGATCGAACAAGTCATCGATCCTGGGTAGTGGATATCGATTCTTGATTGTCAGTTTGTTCAACTCTCGATAGTCGATACACAATCGAACGCTACCATCCTTCTTTTTCACGAACAGTACCGGTGCTCCCCATGGATATATACTGGGTCGAATATAACCCTTGTCTAGCAGTTCTTGTAGTTGCACTTTTAATTCCTTCAGTTCAGTTGGAGCCATTCTATAAGGTGCCTTTGATACTGGTGCGGCTCCAGGTATCAGGTTTATTAGAAACTCTGTGGCACGGTCGGGTGGTAATCCGGGTAGTTCCTCTGGAAATACGTCAGGGTAATCCCGTACGACATCGATATCTTCCATTCGTGGTGCTTCCTTGGTTAGGTCGACCACTGATACTAGATACCCGATTGCTCCCTTCTCAAGGCACTTCTTAGCCTTTAATGCTGAAAGTATGAGCTTGCGTCTCCGGGGAAGTTTGGTTCCCGAGAAACTGAATTCTGCCCCTTCTTTGTCTTTGAATGTTAGCTTCTTTTCGGCGCATAACAAATTTGTAGAATGCCGAGCTAACCAGTCCATTCCCAAGATGACATCAAAGTCTGCCATCTCGAGTTGTATCAAGGTTGCATCTAAAGTCTGTTTCCCTATGAGAACTAGACATGGTCCATAACCTTTCTCTAGTTCCACTTCTAACCCCATCGGTGACCGTACAAGTAATTTGTAGTCTAATGTTTTGATGGGTAATTTTGTCTTCTTTTCAAATGACCCAGATATAAATGAATGAGTAGCTCCGGAATCGAAGAGTACTCTGGAAAAGTACGCCATTTATAGGTACAATACCTGTGATTTATTTTTATTTAGTCTACATGCTCATTCAATGTATTTATAACTTTAAGAGTTTCAGTCATACCTGTGACCACATCGGGTGATGCGGCCGCATCTTCGGACGTAACAGCATATACCCGTCCCTGATGGAATTTCTTCTTGGGCTTTGGGCACTCTCTTGCCATATGTCCGGGTTGGTTGTAGTTGAAACACTTCGGGGCTTCAAAATTTGGCTTTGGCTGAGGTTGAGCTGTAGGGGTAGTCTTGGTTGCAGCATTAAAATTCTGAGGACGGAAAGGTTTATAAGTCCTATTATTGCCTCCATTGTAAGAATTTCTGACTGGTCTCTTGATGCCTTTGTTCTGAGTAAAATAACTCTCCTTCTGGCTCGATTCAATCACTTGAGCGATCTGGACGGCTTCAGTATATATTGTCTCTTCTAATCCCAGAACATGTTCCCTGATGCTTTCTCTCAGTCCCGTGACAAACCTACGGATTTTGGTTTCTTCTTCTTGCATACTCAGTGGTGCGAAGAAAAATAGCTCTTCATAACGTTGTTGGTACGCATTCACTGACATCTGTCCCTGATAAAGACTCAGGAACTCCTTCTCCATCGAATCTCTGAAGCTTCGTGGAAAATATTTCTCGAAGAATGCTTCTTTATATATAGCCCATGTCAGTAGGGCGTGTTTGGTCAGTAAGTATGTCTTCGTGGATTTCCACCAATGGTGTGCGTCGCCCTTGAGAATGAAGGTGGCACACAATACTTTCTCCTCTTCTGTAATAGTCATCATCAGAAAATTTCTTTCCATCTCGTCTATCCAGTGTGCTGGCCATAATGGATCAGACGGTTTGCCGTTGAATTCTCTGGGTTTCATCTTTAAAAATCTCTCCACTAGTCGGGAGTGGTCTAGCTGATTCTAGTATGCCCCAAACATATGGGGTGGGTACTGATAGTTAGCATGTGCTGCTTCCGGGACCTGCACTGGAATTGGTGCAACCGGTTGTTGAGGTGTCTGTTGAGCTGGGTGGTTACCCACCGGTGTTGCACTAGCTTGCCCAGTGTGCATGGTTGCAGCCTGAGTGGCTTGAAACATAACTCCCATTGCAACCTGCATTTGAGCTTGTGCGTGTTGCATCTGTTGCAGCTGCTGTGCCAGATTCATCACCACTGTTGCTAGCTCTGGTGGTGGAGGTGGCAAGTTTGTAGGGTTTACCGGTTCTGGATTTTCCGGTACATGGTTATTCCTTGACTAGTCTCCTCCACGGGTGGTGGTGGTGGGACTGTGTTTCGGGTCTGTCGGGTCACTCTACGTCCAGACATATTTCCTTCTGAGATGGGTGGTGCCTGAAAATCTTCAAAATCAGTGAGAAATCATTTATACTTCATGTAGGCACGCTAACCGATATAAAATTCAAAATCCCCAATTCATTTTGTGAAAAATACTGTCTTTTCTATGTAGGGTCGATGGTGAGGGTCGATGGTATGTCCGACCCTTGGTATCCGACCCTGGGAATGACCTGTTCTTCCCGAGAGCTGAGGGTCGATGCGAGGGTCGATGGGTATCCGACCCTTAGTCCGACCCTTGATTTTCTGTTAGATTCCCGAGAGCCGAGGGTCGATTGGAGGGTCGATCCGAGGGTCGATGGTGTCAGTCGAATTGTCCGACCCTCGGACCAAAAATCAGATTTTTAAGATCCGATTTTGGGTCATTTCTCACTATTCCTCCTCCGTTTCGACTCGTCTCTACTCTCTGAGTTGCTACAGTGCCACTCTACTATTTTTGGTCGGTTTAACTCCGGGTTTCGACGTCCACGTCATCCCTACAGGTATGTCTTCCCGTTTTTACCTATTTTTAGGTTTTCTTTTCTAGGTTTTTGCCCGTTTAACTCCTATTTTTCAAATTAAACTTTTTCCAACCGTAAAAATTTGATTTTTGTTGGGGGCTTTTATTATTGGTGTCTCGAGGAACGAAAGCCCTCAAAAATTTCTGAGTTTCATCGGTTGGTCATCGAGAAACTTGAAATTTTCTCTTTTTGCCCTAATTTGTCGACATTTTCGATTTTTCTTGAATTTCTTCAAATTGGACATCGTCAGTTAAAATTTCCTACTGCATGTGGGTTGTAGGATATGTTTTAACCTACGTAAGTTCTTATGCCCACTTGTATGGTGAGAAATGGGACTTTATGGTCAACTTACGTCGTTATTAAATCAAATTTTGGATTTTTATCCTGCTAACTCCTTGTTTCTTTTCTCCTTCTTATTTTGCAGATACTATGGCCCGTACCAAAGTGCCAAGATTGCGTGATCCACTTCGCTTCCGTTCGAATGAAGCCGAGGCACAGTATGCTGACTATGCCCGTAAGAAAGTGGAAGGGGGTCGCATGGTGAACTTGGCTGAGCTAGCCTTGTTCAATGTAGAGGGAGCATTTGGTGATATGGGGTGGCTCCCTGTCATCACATACGACGCGTGCACATGTCCAGACTTGGTGCGACAGTTCTATTGTAATCTCCAGGTGGTGGGGAATTACAATGATGTTGAACACGGTCAGGAGTTGCGCATCACCAGCTACGTCAAGGGGGTGCACATCTCCTTTGATTATCGGCAACTGGCCGATCTGTTGGGCATTCCCTATGATGGCCCTATGGTGTACTGTGGGCCGAGAGAGCCACGTTTGTTGAGATGGAGATGAGGGCGGAGATCGACAACCGGTTGCCCGGTCCCGATAGATGGCAGATGAGAGCTTGCTACTTGCGCCCAGCTCCACGGGTCTTCTTGCAAGATTATCCAAAGATAATCTGATCCCGCAGAGTGGGCACTATGAGAGGGTGTCTCGACTGACCCAGTTCTTGATCTACAAAGCATTGCACTCGTCGACCGGTCCGCCTTCCTTACATCATCATGCGGACGATGATTAGTGCCACATTGTCCGGTCATAGGGGTAATCTACCCTATGGACGCATGATTACAGTGTTACCGACCCGCTCGGGGGTGGATCCGGTAGATGAGAAGATCCAGGAGAAGACCTTCTTCGTCGCCTCTAGATTGGGAGGCTATCCGTAAGATGGGGCTGCGAGATGCCGAGGTTAGCGATGAGGAGAGGAACGCGATGGTGCGCCCTCACACTCGGGTCAAGATGGCTGATGCCGAGGGCTGCCGCCGCCGCTAGAGCTCGTGGGGATCCGGTCGACGATGACGATCGCATGTATATGGACGTCGATGCGATACCACCGCCATCACCCACACATGCGGCTGGAGTTGGTACATCTTCGCGCGGCTCCCGCACCCGAGGCTGGTCCTTCTCATTCGGCTGATCCTTCACTTCCACCTTCAGCCATGATGGAGATGTCGCAGGAGATCGGGGATGCTCGGCGCAGATCTGATCTCGAGGATGGATGAGCTGTTGGCTGCTCAAGACGCATCGACGCGCGGATGGGAGAGCTCCTAGAGGTGCAGCGTGCGACTAATCGAGGATAGCCGGTCTCACGCCTAGTCTCCGGACGACCCCGGACCAGGTGGCCCGGTTGACTAGGGTCTATGCCGAGGACTATGACAGAGATCGTGAGGCACCGCCTCCTCCTTCGCCTCCAGCTTCTTGATTTGTACTTTACTTTTCTTGTACTACAGAGTAACTGTCCGGGTTGTGGACTGTACTCTGCTTTAGCGATGTATATACGTTTTGTTTCTCTCACTCATTTTATGTAACTTATTTTTCCTTTAATAGATGCATTATTCTCTTTTTAATTTGGTTTCAATCATCACTTGTGCTTACAGTGTGTTTGTATTAAAGCTTTTAATTTATCCTATCTCAGTTCACAATGGTACTGAATGTGTGTCAGTTCTGTGGGCAAGGCCTGAGACGCTCTGATACCAAGTTGTCACACCCCAATTCCATACTATTCAGAATGGTGTGATGAACCGCTAAAAAAACCAACGGATCAACCAGGATCTCAAATAGGCTATCCCCTCGTTATCCAAACTTACACGCATCCACAATCATAATCAAAGTAAATACACAATAGCGGAAATCTTATAAATAAATGAACTGAGAACTAAGATGATATCAATAATTTAATAGCAAATTATTCTGTTTCCAACTGAGACATAAATATTTAAATATCAAATACAAGTCTTTATTAAACACAATAAAAGAAACCTATAAAATATCTAATCAAATACACACGAGTTGCACTCGCAAGAGGAGTCGTGTGTATCATCTTCAATTCCAGCGTCCATTGCTGCTATATTTCCGTACACAGACGCGTTCACATAATCTTCAACTGTGTAACCTGCATCATCAACTAAAAATATTCGACGTCGAGGGGTGAGCACATAACACGGCTCAGTGAGTAGCCAAAACAATGCAACATTACATATGCATGCAAAAAGTCAATTTATATCTTTGGTCTGGTATATAAGTTTACAGTATGCTATAGAAAGGTTGAGATAGCCAAAGGTCGCGTTTATTGACTCCGCCTCTATACACGAGTGTGTGACGTTACCCGAAGATCACGTTTATCGTCAACTCACATGCACCCAATCATGAACAATATATAACAAAGGTTACTTTTATTGCTATATAGTGCCATACCAACACGTAAGCCCCTGTTGGCGAGGGTTGCAAACTAGGCTCGCAACTAACCAATCCTAATGCCAAACAGTGTATCCAAGGCCTCACCCCAACATCCCTCAGAATGTCCATAGAGATAGAGCTAAGGCCCCCCGGTAGAGTCAGAGACTACAAGGACCGAGACCACCTCTCCTGATACTCTACGACATAATAGTTCTGCTAAAGTAATGGCGATACGACGATGCCAATGCACAAGACTTGAGTTAGAGATAGAGCTAAAGTGCTGAGACCCGCCAAAGATTAACGTTTATTGACGTTCTCATCACACCTCCCCTGATACTCACTCGCATCAAGCACATCAACCACACACATACAAGCACATGCCTATTCCTATTGTCATCATCATCATCATCATCATGTTATAAACGATAAAGTAAATATGCATGAACAAGTAATAGAAATATTGGATGGCATGCTGTATGCACACTACAAACATATTCGCATAGAATCAGGCATGGCATAGGACTCAAGAAATAGAAAACAGTTTATTATTAACCAATTTAATTTGGGGTTAAGGTTCCTCACCTTAGCTTGCTAAAAGATACTTTTTCAAGCTTTAGAATCACCGTTATAACGTTACTATATTGCTAGCAAACCTAACAAAGTCGATAGAATTTAATTAGAATTAATTCGGAATTTAAAAACCATTCTGTCAACTGTGGGTCGATGCTAGGGTCGATGCTAGGGTCGATGGGTCTATCGACCCTCCCCTCTTTCTGGACTTCCCGAATGCTGAGGGTCGATGGTCATAAACACCTAGGGTCGGATGGCCTATCGACCCTGGGTGCGACCCTCGGTGCATTCTGGTCCAATTCCCACTTTTAAATCCATTCTTCGTGTTTAGGGTCCTATGGCTTGCTTCCTACATTCATTCAACATTCATTCCATAGTCTAGAACCATGTATAATCCATCTAACTAGTTTTCATGCATCCTCCTATGGTTTTTCATGAAAACCTAACCATAGCTTAATGGTCTGGGTTTCTCCGAGATCATTCTCTTATTAATTACTACCGTAAGGTCTGTAGAAACTCATAGAATTAGTATCCATACCTGAGAAGGTTAATCTTTCTCTGAAACTCTTCTCTTTTGGCTTAATTTCTCTTCCTTCCCTTTCTTCTTCCTCTTTCCTTCTCCTCTCTTTCTCTCAATTCGATTAGGGTTGTGAAAGGAGTGAAAGTGGCTTAGGGACGTCCTTTAAATAGACTAGGAGCATCCTAAATAAGTCCCATTGAGATTTGGAAAGAATCCTAATCGAAAAATATAGAAATTTCCTAATTTCTATATTCGGCAGAAACCGAGGGTCGATGGGAGGGTCGATGATCCCGTCGACCCTAGGGTCTTAAGCTGTCCGACCCTCCCTTCAAAACTGAGGGTCTGACTTTCTGTTTTGGGAGGTCCGACCCTGCTTAGCTGGGTGTGCGACCCTTCCTTAAAATAAAGTGTTTTTGGGTCGATTTGATACCTGGGATCTCGATCTCCTTCATGCCCTTGGTCCATTTGACTCGACCATGATGGGTAAACCTGGTTCAAGGTGGTAAGACCGGGTTAGATTGACACGGGTCTTACACTAAGTATTGCATCACAGGGAGCGCCAATGTAATTCGTGAAGAAGAAGGATGATAGTGTCAGATTATGTATGGACTATCGGGAACTAAACAAGCTCACGATCAAGAATTGATATTCACAAACTCAGATCGATGACTTGTTTAAACAATTGCAAGGTGCAAATGTATTCTCTAAGATTGATCTTCAGTCAAGATATCATCAACTGAAGAATTTGAACAGCAATATCTCGAAGATAGTTTTTAGAACCAGGATTTGCCAATTATGAGTTCTCGATTATGATGTTTAGATTAACCAATGCCCTTACATCTTTTATGGAGCAGATGAACTGGGTGTTTCATGGCATGTTGGACACGTCAGTCATGGTTTTCATAGATGATATTTTGGTTTATTCCAAGAACGAAGCAACTCATACAACGGATCTTAGAACAGCTTCACAACAGCTGAGAAGTGAAATGTTTTATGCCAAGTCCAAGAAATATGAGTGATCTTCTTAGATCACGTAGCGTCATGAAAAGGGATTAAAGTGGACCCTATTAAGATATAAGTAATCATATGGTGAGAAACACCTAAAGAATATTGCGAAGATCAGAAGTTTCTTGGGTTTAGCGGGTTATTACAGACGATTTTTGGAGGACCACTCTAAGATCGCAAAACCTCTTACCAAGCTAACCCGGAAGGGAGAGGAGTTTAATTGGACTGACAAGTGCGAAGAATGTTTCCAGATTCTAAAGTAAGGTCGATATCAACTCCCATCTTGATTGTTCTGACACCAGGGAAACCTTTTACCCTAAACAGCGAAGCTTTCGGATTGGATCTAGGATGCGGGTTGATGTAAGGTAAACAAGTGATTGCATATGCTTTAAAAAAACTGAAGGAGCATGAGAAGAGTTATCCTACACATGACTTGGAATTACCAGTGATGAATTACGCAATCAAGACTTGGAGACATTACCTATATAGAGAAGAATTTCAGATTAAATTGGATTACAAGAGTCTTAGTTATCTCTTCACCCAGAAAGAGTTGAATAGGAAGCTAAGGAGATGGTTGGAACTCCTGAAGGAATATGTAAGAACCGTGTCAATCTAACCCGGTCTCACCACCTTAAACCAGGTTTACCCATTATGGTCGAGTCAAATGGACCAAGGGCGTGAAGGAGATCGAGATCCCAAGTATCAAATCAACCCAAAAACACTAATTTTGAAGGGAGGGTCGCATACCCAGCTAAGCAGGGTCGGACCTCCCAAAGCAGAAAGTCAAACCCTCAATTTTGAAGGGAGGGTCGGACATCTTAAGCCCTAGGGTCGACGGGATCATCGACCCTCCCATTGACCCTCGGTTGTATCCAAAATTGAAATTAGGAAATTTCCTAATTTTCGATTGGGATTCTTTCCTAATCTCAGAGGGACTTAATTTAGGATGTTCCTACTCTATTTAAAGAACGTCCCTAAGCCACTTTCACTCCTTTCACAACCCTAATCGAATTGAGAGAAAGAGAGGAGAAGGAAAGAGGAAGAAGAAAGGGAAGGAAGAGCAATTAAGCCAAAAGAGAGGAGTTGTAGAGAAAGAATATTCTTCTCAGGTATGGGTACTAATTCCATGAGTTTCTACAGACCTTAGGTTAGTTAATGTTGAGAGTGTGATCTCGGAGAAACCTAAACCATCAATCTATGGTTAGGTTTTCATGGAAAACCATAAGAAAGTGCATGAAAGCTATCTAGGTGGATTATACATGGTTTCAGACCATGGAGTGAATGTAGAATGGAATGTAGGAGCAAGCCATAGGATCCCAAGCACGAAGAATGGATTAAAAGAGGAAACCGGACAAAAGTGCACCGAGGGTCGCACCGAGGGTCGATGACCATCCGACCCTAGGTGTTCCTGACCATCGACCCTCAGTGTTCGGGAAGTTCAGAGTTAAGGGAGGGTCGCACCCAGGGTCGATCCTGACTCCGACCCTACCTCCGACCCTCAGTTAACAGAGTAGTTTTTAAATCTGGAATTAAGCTAATTAAATTCTGTCGACTTTGTTAGGTCTTCTAGCAATATAATAACACTGTAAAGGTGATTCTAAAGCTTGGAAAAGTATCTTATAGCAAGCTAAGATGAGGAATCAGAACTCCAACCTAAATTGGCTAATAACAAAAACTATTTTCTATTTCTTGAGTCCTATGCTATGCTTGATTCTATGCGAATATGTTTGTAATGTGCATACAACATGCCATCCAATATTTTTATTACTTGTTCATGCATATTTACTTTATTGTTTATAACATGATGATGATGATGATGATAGGAATAGGCATGTGCTTGTATGTGTGTGGTTGATGTACTTGATGCGAGCGAGTATCAGGGGAGGTGTGATGAGAACGTCAATAAACGTTAACCTTTGGCGGGTCTCAGCACTTTAGCTCTATCTCTAACTCAAGTCTTGTGCATTAGCATCGTCGTATCGCCATTACTTTAGCAGAACTATTATGTCGTAGAGTATCAAGGGAGGTGGTCTCGGTCCTTGTAGTCTCTGACTCTACCGGGGGGCCTTAGCTCTATCTCTATGGACATTCTGAGGGATGCTGGGGTGAGGCCTTGGATACACTATTTGGCATTAAGATTGGTTAGTTGCGAGCCCAGTTTGCAGCCCTCGCCAACAGGGGCTTACGTGTTGGTATGGCACTATATATATAGCAATAAACGTAACCTTTGTTATATAATGTTCATGATTGGGTGCATGTGAGTTGACGATAAACGTGATCTTCGGGTAACGTCACACACTCGTGTATAGAGGCGGGGTCAATAAAAGCGACCTTTGGCTACCTAAACCTTTCTATTGCATACTGCAAACTTTAAACCGGACCAAAGATATAAATTGATTTGCATGCATATGTATTGTTGCATTGTTTTGGCTACTCACTGAGCCATGATGTGTGCTCACCCCTCGACGTCGAATATTTTTAGTTGATGATGCAGGTTATACCGTTGAAGACTACATGAACGCGTCTACGTACGGGAACGTGGCAGCCATGGAAGTTGGAGCTGAAGAGGATACACACGACTCCTCTTGCGAGTGCAACTCGTGTGTATTTGATTAGATATTTTATAGGTTTCTTTATTGGATTTATTAAGACATGTATTTGGTATTTAAATATTTATGTCTCAGTTGAAAATAGAATATTTGATATTAAATTAATGATATCATCTTAGTTTCTCAGTTCATGTTATTATAAGACTTTCGCTATTGTGTATTTACTCTGATTATGATTATGGATGTGTGTAAGTTTGGATAACGCGGGGGATAGCCTATTTGAGATCCTGGTTGAACCGTTGGTTTATTAGCGGTTCATCACACCATTCTGAGATGTGCGGAATTGGGGTGTGACAACTTGGTATCAGAGCATCTCAGGCCTTGCCCGCCGAACTAACATACATTCAAGACGATTGTGAACTGAGATAGGATAAAAATAAAAACAGTAATATTAATACATTATAAGCACCAGTGATGATTGAGACCAAATTTAAAAAGAGAATAATGCATCTATTAAAGGGGAAACAAGTTAAATACAATGAGAGATAGAAACAAAACGTATATACATAACTAATGCAGAGTACAGTCTACAACCCAGACAGTTACTCTGTAGTACATGAAAATAAAGTACAATCAAGAAGCTGGAGGTAAAGGAGGAGGCAGGGCCTCATGATCTCAGTCATAGTCCTCAGCATAGACCCTAGTCAACCAAGCCACCTGGGTCTGGGTCATCCGGAGACTAGCTGCAAGATCGGCTACTCTCTTATCAGTCGCCCGCTGGACCGATAACAGCTCATCCACCCTCATACGCTGGGCGTCTAGCAACTCCTCCATCCTCAGATCAGATTTACGCTGAGCCTCCCTGATCTCCTGCAGCATCTCCATCATGTCAGAGGGTGGGAGTAAAGGACCAGCCGCATGAGAAGGACCAGCCTCAGGTACTGGATCCGCAGCAGAAGAAGTACCAACACCAGCCGCAGGTGTGGGTGAAGGCGGTGGTATCGAGTCGACGTCCATATACATACGGTCATCATCGTCGACAGGATCCACGTGAACCCTAGCAGCGGCAGCAGCAGCCTCGGCATTAGCCATCTCGATACGAGTGTGAGGACGCACCATCTCGTTCCTCTCCTCATCACTAACCTGGGCATCCCGCATATCCATCTTGCAGATTTCCTCCCAATCTAGAGGCGACGAGAAAGTCTTCTCTAGATCTTCTCATCTACCAGGTCAACCCCCAGACGGGTCAGAAGAACTGTAGTCATGCATCCATAGGGTAGATTACCCCTATGCCCGGGCAATGTAGCACTAATCATGGTCCGCAAGATGATGTAGGGAAGGCAGACCGGCTGTCTGGTGCAGATGCTATAGATCAAAACTGGGTCAGCTGAGAAACCCTCTCATAGTGCCCACTCTGCGGGATCAGATTATGCTGGATAATCTTGCAGAAGACCCGTGGAGCTGGACGCAAATAACAAGTTCTCATCTGCCATCGATCAGGACGGAGCAACTGATTGTCGATCTCTGCCCTCATCTCCATAGAAACAAACTGTGGCTCTCCAGGCGCACAGTACACCATGGGGCCATCGTAAGGTATGCCCAACAGATCGACCAGTTGCCGATAATAAAAAAAAATGTGCACCCCCTTGACGTAACTGGTGATGCGCAACTCCTGACCATGCTCGACATCATTGTAATTCCCCACCACCTGGAGATTACAATAGAACTGGCGGACCAAATCCGGGCATGTGCACGCGTCGTAGGTGATGACAGGGAGCCACCCCATATCACCAAATGCCCTCTCTACGTTGAACAAGGCTAGCTCAGCCAAGTTCACCATACGACCCCCTTCCACTTTCTTACGGGCATAGTCGGCATACTGTGCCTCGGCTTCATTAGAACGGAAGCGAAGTGGATCACACACTCTGGGTATTTTGGTATGAGCCATGGTATCTACAAAATAAGAAAGAGAATGAAAAATAAGGAATTAGTAGGATAAAAATCTAAAATTTGATGTAATAACGACAGTTGACCATAAAGCCCTATTGCTCATCATACAAGCGGGCATGAGAACTTACGTAGGTTAAAATACATCCTACAACCCGCATACAGTAGGAAATTTTAACTGACGAAGACCAATTTGAAGAAATTACAAGAAATCAAAAAATTTTGACAAATTAGGGCAAACGAGCAAAAATTCAAATTTCTCGACAACCAACCGATGAAATTCAAAAATTTTGAGGGCTTTCGTTCCTCGAGACACCAATAACAAAAGCCCCCAATAAAAATCAAATTTTTACGGTTAGAAAAATTTTAATTTGGAAAATACAAGTTAAAGGTGCAAAAACCTAGAAATGAAAACCTAAAAACAGGTAAAAATGGGAAGACGTACCTGTAGGGATGACGTGGACGTCGAAACCCAGAGTCAAACCGATCAAAAACGGTGGAGTAGCACTGTAGCAACTCAGAGAGGAGAGACGAGTCGAAACGGAGGAGGAATAGTGAGAAATGACCCAGAATCGGATCTTAAAAATCTGATTCTTGGTCTGAGGGTCGAACAATTCGACTAGAACCATCGACCCTCGAATCGACCCTCCCATCGACCCTCAGCTCTCGGGAACCTGACAGAAAACTAAGGGTCGGAACTGAGGGTCGGACACCCATCGACCCTCGCATCGACCCTCAGCTCTCGGGAATCTGATAGAAAATCAAGGGTCGGAACTGAGGGTTGGACACCCATCGACCCTCAGCTCTCGGGAAGAACAGGTCATTCCCAGGGTCGGATACCAAGGGTCGGACATACCATCGACCCTGCATAGAAAAGACAGTATTTTTTTTATATAATGAGCTAGAATTGGAATTGATTATCGGTTAGCGTGCCTACATGAAATATGAATGACTTCTCAACTATTTTGATGATTTTCAGGCACCACCAATCATAGAAAAGAATTATGTCTGGACGTAGGGTGACCCGACAGACCCAAAATGCAGTCCCACTACCACCACCCGTGGAGGAGACTAGTCAAGAGAATAACTATGCGTCGGGTAATACAGAACAGGAAAACCCTACAAATTTGCCACCTCCACCACCAGAGCTAGCAATAGTGGTAATGAATCTGGCACATCAGCTGCAGTAGATGCAACACGCACAGGCTCAGATGCAGATTGCCATGGGAATTATGTTTCAAGCCACTCAGGCTGCACCCATGCACACAGGACAAGCCAGTGCAGCACCGGTGGGTAACCACCCAGCTCATCAGACACCTCCACAACCTGCTGCACAGATTCCAGTGCAGGTTCCAGAAGCAGCTCAGGGTGATTACCAGTATCCACACCATATGTTTGGGGTAAATCCCCAAAACCAGTTGGACCACTCCCGACTAGTGGAGAGATTTTTGAAGATGAAACCCAGAGAATTCAACGGCAAACCGTCTGATCTGTTGTGGCCAGCCCACTGGATAGACGAGATGGAGAGAAATTTCCTTATGATGACTATCACAGAGGAAGAGAAAGTACTATATGCCACCTTCATGCTCAAGGGCGACGCACATCATTGGTGGAAATCCACGAAGACATATCTACTGACCAAGCACGCCCTACTAACATGGGCTATATATAAAGAAGCCTTCTTTGAGAAATATTTTCCACGGAACTTCAGAGATTCGATGGAGAAGGAGTTCCTGAGCCTATATCGACGGATGATGGCGTGGACTCATATCAACGGCGCTACGAAGAGCTGTTTTTCTTTGCACCGGCTAGCATGCAAGAAGAAGATACCAAAACCCGTAGGTTCGTCCCGGGACCGAGAGGA